>JADRCH010007414.1:1552560-1631555 GCA_019843965.1 Rhynchomys soricoides
ATGTGTATTCTTTGGTTGGTGATCCAGTCTCTGGGAGTATCAGGGGGTCAGGCCAGTTGCCACTGTTGCTCCCTCCCTGGGGCTGCAAACTCCCTCAGCTCCTTCAGTCCCTTCTCCAAGTCCTCCATCTGGGACCTCACACTCAGCCCTATGGTTACTGTGAAGTGATTCTTGGGTATTCCGAGCTTTTGGGCTAATAACCACTTATCACTGAGTACATACCGTGTTCATTCTTTTGTGACTGCATTAACTCTGGATGATATTTTCAAGTTCCATTCATTTGCCTAAGAATTTCATAAAGTCATTGTTTTTAATAGCTGAGTAGTATTCCATTGTGTAAATGTACCACATTTTCTGTATCCATTCTTCTGTTGTGGGACATCTGGGTTGTTTCCAGCTTCTGGCTATTATACATATGGCTGCTATGAACATAGTGGATCATGTGTCTATATTACATGTTGGAGCATTTTCTGGGTATATGCCCAGGAGTGGAATAGCTGGGTCCTCAGGTAGTATTATGTTCATTTTTCTGAGGGTCTGCCAAACTGATTTCCAGAGAGGTTGTATCAGCTTGCATTCCCACCAGCAATGGAGGAGTGTTCCTCTTTTTCCACATCCTCGCCAACATCGGCTGTCACCTGAATTTTTGATCTTAGCCATTCTGACTGGTGTGAGGGGGAATCTCAGGGTTGTTTTGATTTGGATTTCCCTGATGACTAAGGATGTTGAACATTTCTTTAGGTGCTTCTAAGCCCTTCGAGTTTCCTCTTCACTGTGGCTGGGTCCTTCTTACTTGAACTGGAATGCCCCCATCCCTGTTTACTCAACTTATCCTTGTTTTAGAGGGTCAGGCCACTTGAAGCTTCAACTTTTTTCTTTCTTGGGATACCTTTCTTGCCCTTCTATGTTAGGAGAGAATGTTATATTCTCTCTCTCTAAAATCTTCACTTTGGGGGTCATCATTACGTCATTTTGCAGTTTTATGCATTGAAATATAAATTTTTCATTCTCATTTCAAGGTGCTCAGTTCCCTGGGGAAATATGTGAGAACCTTGCGACTTCATATGTAGCTTGACAAGGCAAATTCAGTATTATGCTATACATTTATGTTTTTAATGAAAAAGAATGTTTGCCACAAAGTAATATTAGAGGAAAGAAAGCTCAAAACAAACCTTCAGAGAACAGTTTCATTTTGTAGAACACTATATGCTTCCCCAAAGAACTAGAGCAAATAAGCTCTTGATCTTCGTTCTAATTAGATATATAAGATTACCAAGTGTTGGCATTGGCGCACGAACAGAGTACCTATATTAACCCTTGATTTTCCCAGTAACTACCTGACCTTGAGTAAGCCCCTGTTTGTTTGGTATATGAAACAGTCACTGGATGTGCTAAATGATCTTTTCGGTCCCCTGCAGCTCTGCACCCGAACCTATGATGTCATTAGGTAGGCATTGATATATAGCCAGTTAACTCTACAAGCTCCTGTAGTAAGGACTGCTAAGGTAAGATTATTCACAGCTAGGGAATTGCCTAGGTGGCTAGGGTAAGTCTACCTGGAGGATGGGAACATGTGTACATTCTTCAGCTCTCTTTCTTTTGATTCCATTTGCCATGCTAAGTCAAGAATAAGGAAAAAACTGTAGGCTTTAGATTCGCAGAAATGTCCAACTTTTTCACATTGTGACAATGTGGGTTTTTGTTGTTGTTTGGTTTGGTTTGGTTTGGTTTAACAGAATACCGCACAATCTATTTACTAAAACTAATCTCATAATGTTTTTAAGAAAGTTTATGATTTTTCTGCTGGGCCACATTCATGTCTACCTCGGGGTGCATGCTGCCCTCAGGCTGCAGGTTAGACATAGTTACTATGCATAGTACAGCCAAAAATGGTTCGATCACCTCTCTTTTCCAAAAATGCTAAGTCAGAGTATATTTTTTAGCCAGATAGATGTTGAGATTCAGTGCACAAAAAGGGAGACTTGGAGGGTTGACAGTTTCACAGGCTCCAACTCTGGGAAGAACTGCCATGGAAAGCACCCTGATAAATAAGCTGCTTTCTTCACTTAAAGACCTTTGAGATGGGTCCAAACTCTTCTTCAGTAGCTGCTAGGCAGGGCTTTCTGAAGACAGCTGCAAATTCTTCAGAATGCACTGGGGTTTCTGCTCTCTTCCTATTGTAGCCTAATTAGAGGCAAATTGGATGTCAAGCTCAGAGGAATAATAATAATAATAATAATAATAATAATAATAATAATAATAATAATAATCATCTTCCCAATGCTTCCAAAACCCTCACCTCCAAACCCTGGCTGCAGATATTTTTTCGAAGATTTTATTTTTTCAAATAAAGATTATTTTGAACATTGTATAGTGTTTGTTCATGGTGCTGGGGGCTAGAACCCAGGACGTCTTGTATGCTAGGCAAGTGCATCCCTAGCACCTCTTTAAAAATCCAGCCTCTTGGCTGATGAAATACTTTCCATTTCTATGCCTTTTAATATCCCGTTCCAAAACCCCACATATGGCACGTGTTATGTGTATTATGTCTTACATTTACCCTCCTACCCAGGCTGCAATTTTCTCATTCTTCATGAAATCCCTAGCTTTCTTGACACCAGAACCCAATTTTGTATTTAAATGTGACTATCTTAAATTGGAAGCGTATGGGAACATTGGGGGAAATGTTAAATTGTTAAGAAAATCATGTGCCAAACCACGTGGGAGTCTCTTAAATACAACTTTGGTGGTCATGACCCTGGCCAGAGGGGAAAGACTGTGATGTCACCTCTTCCAGAGGCCCAGTTTCACGGATAGTATGTCTGAATGGAATTGTCTGAGGGAGATTGTTCCTGTGAAAAGTTCACATGATGGAGTTTGAAGAGATTGTTTTTCTCGGAGCCCAGCAGGACAGAGTGGATTGGAATGCAGCATTCAGTGTGTTCTGTTTGGCTGAAAGCTGTCACAGGGAACAAGTACTTAGCAAACAGCATGAACAAGGATTTGAACTAGAAATCGAGAAGCACCCTGACAACACTGTAATAGTGGCTTCTGTCATCAGAAATTGTTCAATGCTACACCAGGAGGTCGAAAAAAAAAAGACTAGGAAACGACTAATTAAATAGGTTTCTTCTGTCTGTATTCAAAACAATCCAATGGAAGAGCTTCCCAAGCGTGGGTAAAGTTTTGGCAGAAGTTGCTGCGTCTCACTGTAGCTATATCTACTTTGTTCTACGTGACAGTTTTTGCCTCTTTTAAGGCATAAGCCAAGCCTGTGGCTACAGGATGTCCACAAAACTTACTGAAAATAGATCAATCAACTGCGTCATCTGTTTTTTGCAATGCCAAACCCCTGGGTTGAATGTCTTTATATTTACCAAATCGACTAAGTTGTTGTCATCCTGATACTCGTTTACTCTTCAGACTTTAAGTGGAATTAAATGCCATTTAACCGAGCCGTTCTTTCAGTCTATACTCTGCTTACAACTCACTCTGCTCTTTCTGTTTCTTAAAGCCATTTCGGCTTTAGTTTTTGCTTCATTGTTTATATTAATCACATCATGGTGCCATTTTTACATATGGACATTTTCATACAAATATATTTTCTACAATGAACTTATACCCCCCATGCTTCCGCTTCTCATGCTTTCCTCTCCCATTCTACCCTGCTATTCCCCCACAGAGCTCTGCTTCTACTTTCATGTCATGTGTACACATATTTTATGTAACTATATAAAATCTAGGAACGACAAAATGAGACAAAA
This sequence comes from Rhynchomys soricoides, assembly GCA_019843965.1. NCBI lineage: Eukaryota > Metazoa > Chordata > Mammalia > Rodentia > Muridae > Rhynchomys > Rhynchomys soricoides. The sequence continues at coordinate 1,556,325 of JADRCH010007414.1, forward strand.
TATACATTTATCTTTCCAAGACTGACTTTATTTAATGTGATCATGTCCAGTTGCATTGATCTTCCTGTAAATAATATAACTTCAGTTTTTTATGGTTGAAAAAAATCTCTGTTGTGTATATATTGTACTTTCTCTATCCATTCCTGTATTTCAAATCACTGGTTTGGTTGCATAACTTAATTATGGTGAATAGTGCTATAATACATATTGATGTGCAAGTATCTCTGTGACAATTGGCTTGAAGTCCTTTGTATATAGCTGTGGTATAGCTGGGTCATAAGATATATATTTTGAGTATTTCAAGGAAGCTCCATACTTACTCTCACTGTGGTTGGATTAACATACATTCGATAACCAGAATATAAACATTTTCTTTGTCCACATCCTCATCAGCTTTTAGTATTACTTATTCTCTTGATGATTTTCATTCTGATTGGTGTGATGGAATCTCAATGTAGTTTTAATTTGTATTTTTGCATGGCCACTGAGGTTGAGCATTTTTTAAAAGATTTATTTATTTATTTTTAAATTTGTATATGTGTGTGTGTGTGTGTTTCAAATGCACATGTAAAAGAAGGTGTCCTCGCATGCCTGACATATTTGGATGCCATTGGAACTGGAGTTACAGGCAATAGTGAGCTGCCTTCTGTGGGTTCTGGAAACCAAACGTAGGTCCTTTGCAAGAGTAGTATAGGTTTACTATCTCTCTAACTTCTGATTTGGAACCCATTTTTCATGTTTATTGGCCATTTGCATTTCTTTTGCAAAGCATGTCTTCATTTAATGAACCCACTTATTGATTGGATTCATTTTTTATTGTTCAGTTTTTACCTTGTTTGTACAATGTAGATATTAATCCTTGACCAGTTGTATATCTAGCAAAGATCTCCTACTTTGTAGGCTATATGTTCATGTGGTTAACTGTTGTACAGAGGCTTTTACATTTCATTATGTCTTATTAATTGTTCATTTTCTTTCCTGAGTATCTGAAGTTCAATTTAGAACACCCTTGTTCATTCATACTGATGTCTTCAAGTGCCCTGGCTACTTTTTTCTCTGCTTTAGTTTCAGGTCATATATTAAGGTAACATTTATCTATTTGTAGTTGGATGTCAGAGATACCTTTCTTAATTATTCTCTAAGTTAGCCAGGCAGTGGTGGCGCATGCCTTTAATCCCAGCACTTGGAAGGCAGAGATGGGCAGATTTCTGAGTTCAAGGTCAGCCTGGTCTACAGAGTGAGTTCCAGGACAGCCAGGGCTACACAGAGAAGCCCTGTCTCAGAAAAAAAAAGAAGAAAAGAAAAAAATTAAAAATTAAAAAAATAAATATATTAAAAAATATTCTCTAAGTTATTATTATTTTAGAAATAGAATTGGAAACAGTTTATTAAGACATTCAGAAGGGTTGACCTGGGCTAGAGAGCTATGAAAACAGAGGCTCAAAAGTGCTCATGACTTCTATAGGTCTTGTGCACAGCATTCACCATATGCATTTGTCTATGATGAGCTTTTTTCATGCATGCTGTGTTCTATGAAACCCAAGCCTTTTTTTTTTTTTTGGAGACAAGGTTTATGATTGAACCTGAAGCTCAGCAATTCACCATGTGCATTTGTCTATGGTGAGCTTTTTTCATGCATGCTGTGTTCTATGAAACCCAAGCCACTTTTTTTTTTTGGAGACAAGGTTTATGATTGAACCTGAAGCCCAGCAATTCAGCTAGACTGGCTGGTCCACAGGCCCAGGAACTCTCCTGCCTTGGCCTCACCAGTGCTGAGCCAACAGCTGCACACCACTGTCTCTAATACAGCAACTTTTTACCAATTTCAGATGATTGCTGTGCCTTCTGCACAGATTTGAAGCTCTTTTGTGCTGCTATCCCAGGATCATGTTACAGCAACATTTCAGCCTCAGGATAAACAGCTACAAGAAGGTATTTACCCCAGTAGTTCCCTAGTACATTGCTAATTATACCATGTAGTAACTAGTTTTCTAGTAATGAGGAATTGTTGCGATATAAAAGACAAACATAGATGGGTGAGATGGGGAAACTGGTAAAGGCACTTGCCGCCACACCTGACAATTCTTGCTCAATCTCCAGGACCCATACAGTGGAAGGAAAGAACCAACTCTCACACAATGTTCTCAGGCTTCTACATACTGTGGTATGCATGTGCCACACCCCAATGAATGCATGTAAAAAGAGTAAAAACTAAATATAAAAGGATCAAATCAGCACAGGATTCATTCATAAGTTTTAGAGTTGTGCATGAATATACATTGGTTATACTGACTATAGGTTTAAAAGAAATCAAATTTAATCAGGCAGCCTATTCCAAACTGAATTCAATTAAACAGGGCTACAGTTTACCAAGTACTTTCACAGAGATGATTGTATTAGGCTTGAGTTTACTGACTTTTGCCTCTCTTCTTTCTTTCCTTCCTTCCTTTTTTCCTTCCTCCCTTCCTGCTTTCATTCCATTCCCCTTAATTTCTTTTTCAATTCTAAAGATGAAATCCAGGGTCTTGGGCATCAAGATAAGAGCTCTACCACTAAGTGACATATCCAGGCTTTAGTCTTATAGATTCCTTCTCTGACAATATTACAGGTAAAGAAATTTGGTTCCAGAAAAATATTCAGTAATTGTGCCTTATTTATATGAGAACAATCCCAAGATATCTGGGATTAAAGGCTGCACTTACCTCTCTGCATAATACTTACTACATATATGCATACCTATGCTAATTTACCTTTTACTTTACCTGTTTATCATTCTGATACCTGTGATGGTTGTCAAGTGATTTAGTCACTAGCATATCTAGTGTGAATTACAAGAAAGAAGGGATGGTTTATGTCAAAATGGTGCACAACTTAAAACTTACAAATTCCTGTGGACTTTCCACGTACTATTTCCTGACGGAGGTTAACTAATGGTACTTAAGAGCATGGAGAATGGGGCCTGGAGAGTTGGCTCAGCAGTTAAAGGCACTGGCTGCTCTTCCAGAGGTCTTGAGTTCAATTCCCAGCAACCACATGGTGACTTACAACCATCTATAATGGGATCTAGCACCCTCTTCCAGCATGGCAGGTGTACATGCAGATAGAGTACTCAGATGTAAAAGTAAAGAAATAAATGTTGTGTGTGTGTGTGTTTGTTTGTTTGGTTTTTTTTTTTTAAGATCATGGAATACTCGATCTGAGCCAACCATCGATCTGAGCCCAGGGACCCCAATGGAAGAGTTAGGGGAAGGACTGAAGGACCTGAAGGGGATCCCAACTCCATAGGAAGAACAACAGAGTCAATTAACCTGGACCCCCCAGAGTTTCCAGGGACTAAACCACCAACCAAGGAGTACACATAGAGGGACCTGTGGCTCCAGCTGCATATGTAGCAGAGGATGGCCTTATCTGTCATGAGCGGGAGGTGAGCTCCTTGGTCCTATGGAGGGCCAATGCTCCAACATAGAGGAATGCTAGAGCAGTGTGGTGGGAGGGGAGGTGGGTAGAGGAACACCCTCATAGAGTCAAAGAGGTGGTGGATGGGATGGCGTGTTTGGGGAGGGGAAACTGAGAAGGGGCATATCATTTGAAATGTAAATGAATAAAATGATTAATTAAAAAAAAAGAGAGCATGGAAAGCAAAAGTGTAGGTAAGTGCTGACTGCTATATTGATTTGCCTGTGGTCAAACTAGGCTAATCCTATTCTCTCATTTCCTGGCCTGTTTCCACATATTGCCTCTGCCTTTTCTGCTTCATCCAATTTATATCAAGTGCTGAGAATTAAGGATACCTAGGCTAGCTCTATGTTAAGAAACTTAATAAAAAATCAAACACTAAATATAGAGAATTATTATCATTGTAAAATAATTCTATTGGCTAAAAAAATAAAAATAAAAAATGCAAAAACAAAAAACAAAAAACCCTGTGCTCCCTACAGGGATTAGCGTATAATTTCATTGACAAACATTATCTTATATTCAACAAAAAAGATAACAGTTATATGAAGTAAAGACACATAGCTCCATAGAGCAGGTCATTCCTTGAAGTTGGGAAGAGTAATTTCTTCACATTAGTCAGTTTTCTATTTATAGAAATGTGTTCTAACCCAAAAGCCCTGAAATCAGTGCAGAATTGCAAATCCAGTAGTTCTTTTTTCTTTTCTTTTCCTGGTAAAAAGTTTTCATATGCACATTTTAGAGAATGGAACACATTTTATTATCAGAAGCATAAAATGAAAACCATCTTTCTTAAGGCGCTTTTGCTTCTGTTTCCTTCTTTTGGTGAAAGCCCTTCTAGTTGTTTCCCTTTCAGTAGTGTTCTGAGGAATCATCAGCATTAACAATGGTGTGGAAGAATCAGATGTGACATACAATGCAATCAATTAACAATCAATCCCCTAGAAACAGCAAAACTTAGTAGCATGGGTCAAACTTATATATTCTGTATCTTATTATCATTTGAGTATGCATCCAGATGAGGCAAATAAGCAATTTTAATGGGAAAGAAATGAGAGTTCAGTTTCATGAACTATTGACCTATAACACAGCATGAAATGTTATTCACATTCGTCTATACCATTGTGTTAAAGTATGTCTTTTCATTGACAAACAATGACTAATAAGTGATGAGCTAATAAACTTATAAGAAATTATGAGAAGAAATATGTTACTAAATATTCTTTGAATGGATTTCTTTAAATCCAGTGTGATTACGCTATAAAGAGTCCCACATCTTTGAAATTTTGAAACAGATTCTCATCATGTAGCTCAGGCTAGCCTAGAACTTGAAGTGTAGATCAGGATGGCCTTGAACACATAAAGATGGACCTGCTTCTGCCTTTCAAGTTGTGAGATTAAAGATGTGTGCTACCACATCTGCCTGGAACCCTACTCTTTAGTCAATTCAAATCAAGCATTATCAAATGGTAATAGGAAGAATGGGAGTAACTGCCCCTAGGAGATTTCTGTTGTAGCATACAAAGAGGATCAAAAGCATCCTTTTGGCATAACATTAACCTTCATGAGCAGCATCTATTTTACATACTTGGAATTCCTGAAACAGTTGTAACTCAAATTACAACATTTCAACACATAGACAGAGGGGAAAATTTCCTGAACAGAACACCAATGGCTTATGCTCTAAGATCAACAATAGACATGTGAGACTTCATGAAATTGCAAAGCTTCTGTAAGGCAAAGGACACTGTCAATAGGACAAAACAGAAACCAACAAATTGGGAAAAGATCTTTTCAATCCTACATCTGATAGAGGGCTAATATCCAATTTTTACAAAAAACTCAAGAAGTTAGACTCTAGAGAACCAAATAACCCTATTAAAAATGGGGTACAGAGCTAAACAAAGAATTCTCAACTGAGGAAACTCAAAAGGCCGAGAAGCACCTAAAGAAATGTTCAGCATCCTTAGTCATCAGGGAAATGCAAATCAAAACAACCCTGAGATTCCACCTCGCACCAGTCAGAATGGCTATTTTCAAAAACTCAGGTGACAGCAAATGCTGGTGAGGATGTGGAGAAAGAGGAACACTCCTCCACTGCTGGTGGGAATGCAAGTTGATACAACCTCTCTGGAAATCAGTTTGGTGGTTCCTCAGAGAATTACACATAGTACTACCTGAGGACCCAGCTATACCACTCCTGGGCATATACCCAGAAGATGCTCCAACATGTAATAAAGACACATGCTCCACTATGTTCATAACAGCTTTATTTATAATAACCAGAAGCTGGAAACAACCCAGATGTCCCTCAACAGAGGAATGGATACAGAAAATGTGGTATATTTACACAATGGAATACTACTCAGCTATTAAAAACAATGGCTTCGTGAAATTCTCAGGCAAATGGATGGAACTTGAAAATATCATCCTGAGTGAGGTAACACAGTCACAAAAGAATGAACATGGTATGTACTCACTGATAAGTGGTTATTAGCCCAAAAGCTCAGAATACCCAAGATAAAATTCACAGACCACAACCTCAAGAAGAAGGAAGATCAAAGTGTCCTTCTTAGAAGAGGGAACAAAATACTCAAGGAAGGAAATACGGAGACAAAGTATGAACCAGAGACTGAAGGAAAGGCCATCCAGAGACGGCACCACCTGGGGATCCATCCCTTATACAGACACCAAACCCAGACATTATTGCAGATGAAAAGAAGTGCTTGTGGACAGGAGCTGTCTCCTAAGAGGTTCTGCCAGAGCCTGACAAATACAGAGACAGATGCTCACAGCCAATCATTGGACTGAGCACAGGGTCCCCAATGGAGGAGTTAGAGAAAGGACTGAAGGAGCCGAATGGGTTTGCAACCCCATAGGAAAAACAACAATATCAACCAACAAGACCCTCCCAGAGCTCCCAGGGACTAAACCACCAACCAAAGAGTACACATGGAGCGACCCATGGCTCCAGCTTCATATGTAGCAGAGGATGGCCTTGAAGGACATCAATGGGAGGAGAGGACCTTGGTCTTGTGAAGGCTCGATGACCCAGGGTAGGGGAATACCAGGGCTGGGAGGTGGGAGTAGGTGGGTGGGGGAGTACCCTCATAGAAGAGGGGGAGGGCATGGGATAAGGGGGTTGAGGACAGGAAACTTAGAAAGGAGATAACATTTGAAATATAAATAAATAAAATATCCAATAAAAAAATAAAAAAAGAAAGCAGCATGTTTAATACAGAGCAAATATAAATTTAGGTTAGAGTAAGTGCATCTATATGCCCCTGGATGAGGTGACTCATATCTCAAGCCTTATATTGGTGATTAAAATATATATACATAAAATGGAAGGAACACTTGCCTAGGAGTCAGGAGACCTGCATTCTACATTCCTGGTTTAGCCTGAAATAATTCTGTGACTTGCCTACTTTGGAATTGCATTTCTTTAGAGGGGTAAATTTGGACTCAGCAATTTCTCTTTTTAATCTCCAAATTCTATCTACTATGGTATGATACTTTTAGACATTTCTTCTTCTCTCTCTCTTTTTTTTTTTTTTTATAAACAGATGTATCTATCTTACATATATGAGTATTTTTGCCTCTCTGGTGTCTAAGGAGGTCTGAGGAGAATACCAGATGCCCCCCTGAAACTGCCTAATCATAAACCACCTTTCTGGTGCTAAGAACTGAACCAGGGTCCTCTGCAAAATCAACTACAATTAAACACCTGACCATATCTCCAACTCCAACTGCTGGCTATGTTTTTTGGTTAGCTGTGCTATTGTCCTTTAAGTTCACAGTAGGGGCCAAAATCTTGCATTGAGGAATCTTGCTACAGTAACTGAATTGGCATGGAGAAAACACAAGTGTTAAAGAAAGGGACAGTATTTCCTACTTAGTTTTACCCCTCAGATGCCCTTAACTCTATAGTTCTTGCATGTATTAGTGATGAAATGTGAGGGGGTCAAAAACACCAAGATATACTACTGATCAGGGAACTCAATTTGTATTGGAATGTCCCATGCAAGCAGCACATCAGAAATCACGAAATGGCATTTGGCTTGAACTCTTGGAAGGTAGGGCAGTCTGCAAAGACTTCAAATAGCAAATGTAGAGATGAGAGCAGTCCACTATTCTTTTCTAAATGCAACTTGATATTGAATCTAAAGACATTAGGAAAATACAAATTGGTTCAGTTTACTAAAGTCATGTGTCCCCTTTGCAGGTACAAGTGACCTCACAATAGTCAGAGGGCATAAAACTCAGAGATAGCCCTCCCAACTCTCATATTCGATTTTCATCTGGATTATTTTATTCTTAAATTTTTATTTTTATTTCATATGTTTGGATGTTTTGTCTTCATGTATGTCTATGTACCACATGAATACTTAGTTCTCACAAATATCACAATAGGATATTTTATCTCCTGGAACTGGAATTATAAATGGTTGTAAGTCCCTATAAGGGTACAGGGAATTGAACCTGGGTCCCTTGGAAGAGCAACCACTTTTCCTAACTACTGGGCCATATCTATAGCCCCTGGGTTATTTTGAAGGAAGAGGTTTGTATTTTGTATCTCACAGGAAAATGAGAGTTGAAGGGAGCTCTGAAAGAAGTAAGGTTTAGAGACAGAACACAGCCTTCCCAATTGTGTCCCATGGTAGATGACCTTGACCCTTTCATCACAGGTTAAAAGGTTAACAACAGCGATACGAACCCCATGTGTGTCTGCCACCATGTGTCTGTGGCATAAAGAATGAGGAAAGCAGAAAAGTAACATAAGTGCTGGTTTCCTCACTGTTGCACGTTTCTGCCTTCTAGGCATTACTGCTGTCCTGCAAAGCACACACACAGTTTGTCATTTGGGGAAAAGGGTAAGGCTTCCATTACAAAGTCCCTTGTGAGTTGCTTACTTAACAAATCTTATACAGAAGCCCCTTTCATACGGCACTCTTGTAAATGTTTTACAAGTATTACATTGTTTAGTGTTCATAATATGGGTGATAAATTAGGACTTATTATCATCCTGTTTTACAGGAGGAAAAATTGTGGAATAGAGTGGAGTAATGCTTAATTTTGTTTGCCAACTGTACTTGATTGAAAAAAAAAAAACCTCTAGAGCACTGATGAGGTGGATTCTTGAGTGCATCTGTAAGGGATTCTTCGGAGTGTTAACTGAAAGGGTAAGACCTGATATGTGTATGGGAGGTACCATCCCATGGATGGGAGTCCTGGACTGAATAAGAACATAAAAATTAGAAAGCCTTACTCTTCTTTCCAATATGCCAAGATGGAAGAAATCAGCCCCATACTCCTACAGACAGTTAGAAACAGCTCTTGCTGCCAGGTATGCCTGGTCATAATAGAACATATACTCAGACCCTGAGGCAAAAAAAATCCTTTCTCCCTTATGTTGCTTGTTGCCAGGTATTTGATCATAGCAACATAACTAACTAATACAGGAGGTTAACTCTGTTGCTTAAGGTCAAACAGCTAGTAGCAGCAGATTAAAATCCAGAAGTTCACTCATTAGTCATTCTTTTTAGTTCTGTGTTCAGGAGAAACCAAGTTACTTCATGCAATTCTTATGTTTTACTACTATTAAGTTTTCCATGAAGATGTGTTCTAGTGGGAAAATTAGCTAGTACCCTTCACATCCAACACTGTAGCAGCTTTTCTGAATATCTGTGGTTGTTGAACAGACCTCAAATCCTTCTGAGTCCTGATAACTTGACATAGACCTAGATCACCAAAATAAGACATTTCCCTAACCCTGGGTTTAATGTGGTCAAATTTCTTCTTCCCCTTTACAGCTGAAATTATGTGTTTTCTGATCTCTTTCCTCTGTGTTTTCCAAGATCTCAGGCTATATACAATGTCAAGCGCAATTTCTGTGTTCCCCACCATCTAGCATATCAAATGAGAAAAGATATGTATGCTGGTAATAGTGGTTGGTTATTGATCATTTACTATGTGTCAAGCTTGACCAAAAAAAAAAAAAAAAAAAAGTGCTTTGAAGCCAAGCTGTGGTGGCGCACGCCTTCAATCCCAGAACTTGAGAGGCAGAGATAGGCAGATCTCTGAGTTCTAGGTCGTCAGTCTGATCTTCAAAGTTCCAAAACAGCCAGGGCTGCACAGAGAAACCCTGTCTCAAAAAACAAACAAACAACAGAAAGTGCTTTGATATAGTCTCCTCGGGTTTTCCTTCAACGTATGAAGCGAGTTCTGTTGTTATTCCCACTTCACATGTAAAACAAATATTCTTATATTTTTGGAACAGCTGGCTATGGCAGTCTTTCTTTCTAGCTATTGAAGAGCATGTTCTTGTTTAATTTGACAGGTATCATATTTTGTATTGCATAAGTAACTTTGTTCACTGTTAAGAAGCTGTGAGCTGCCAGTTGTTGCACAGGATTGGTACTTTGAACCATAACTGATCCAAAATCCTGGGGTATAGATTCTGCTTTACCAATCTATACCTGGGGTATAGATTGCTTTACCATTTCCCTGGGATCCCTTTCCCCTTGGTATCACATTCACAGTCAGTATCAATTCTGCAGAATATTCTTATTCTGAAGTTGCCTATCCAGGCTATAATTTTAATACGATAGAGCATCTTCTCATAATCACACAAACTCTGGAATATAAGGGAACATTTGCATTGCCTGTAACTGGCCACCCTATGCAATGGCAATTCATAAGTGCCAACTTTTCTTAGACAATTATAGAAAGACCATATGAGAGGATTTACATAGGTTAAAGGGATTAGGGCATGTCACATATCATATTCTTGCAGATTTATTTCATGAGGAACTTGGGTCTTCTATTGAAATGGTCCTGAAAGGAAGGAAATGGAGAATGGTGACTAAAGTAGAAGAAGCATCCGTTTAGCAGGTATCTTTACAGCTTTTTGCTATTTGATATTTGCACAGTATTCCAAGATGCACTTTCCCCCTGTTTCTAAAGATAAATGATTGCTGTTCTGGAATGAATTTAGTTTCGTTTGAAAGCAACTGAGATAATATTAGACGGATGGATATTGCTCAGATATCCATACGGAAGATTAAATTAACTGAGCCAGACCTTAAAGCTCATTTGACTTTATTAATCATTATAACCCAAGTGACACCCCCCAATCAGGAGGATCTTCTGTGCCTCGGGGTCTGACTCTAATTGCCAGTTAATAAAAATGCCAGGGTATTCTTAATCAGCCAATTAACTGACCTAACGATTATAATAGGGACAGAAGGTGGGAGGGGTGGAGACTGGGAACAGCAAATCCGGCAAGGTACAGTGTAAATTCTCTAGGGGTTAACGGTGGACACTCTTGAAAGTGAAGTTATTTTGTTTTACCTTGACTACTTTCCCATTTCTCTTTCCTCTCTCCCTTCCCTGACACTTATAATTGTTGGAATCCCTAATTGGCTGATTAGCAAAATTTGAGAAAGAAAAAAAATGGAAGAAGAGGGGACAGAAGAAGAGCGGGAATAGGGGAAAGGAGAGAAAGGGGGTTAAAGAAACCAATTTAAAGAAACCTGGTTATTTACTCACTGAAATTACATATATGTCAAAATAGTTCTCTCTAGCTAAGAGTTTATATGAAAGTAAAACACCTTTTTTTCTCTTTGTGCTGAAACAGTTTCCTAGTTTATGAAGCCGACAACATTAGCATACAAATTAAATTATAATATGAAAAGTCTGATATTGATGATGCTGATTTTTACTAGAACGTATCTTCACGAAAAATCTTAAAAATAGTAAAACAGAATCTGTCTTTACTGAAAGCATGCTTTCGACAGTTAGATTTTTATTTGTTTGATAAAAATTGTACTATACTGAGAGTATTAAAGAATCTAGGTAAAATTCTGCAAGTTATTCTTTGCAAGTTTTTAAAAATACGAGAAGTTAATTATTTTAAAATGCTTAGAATTTGGGCTGGAGGTGGATCTTAGTGGTACACTAGTTGCCTAGCATATTGGAGGCCTAGATTCAGTCCTCACCCTATCTACTGCCAGAGAGTGGGGGTGGGGGTAGAATTAAGTAATTGTCAAAATTGTCTGCTCCAAGGATCTCTCAGTTGCTAGGATTTTCTTTTGTAGATGCAAGCACACACACACACACACACACACACACACACACACACACACACACACTCAAACTTTCTCTCTCTTTCTTTCTCTCTCTCTCTCTTTCTCTCTCTCTCTCTCTCTCTCTCTCTCTCTCTCACACACACACACACACACACACACACACACACTCCTCACACCCATATGGAATACTGTCAGAGAAGTTCAGAGTCATAGGCTTTCTTTAAATCTTACTACTCCTTTGGACTTTTGTCCCCAGGCTATGGAATTATAGCATTTTAGAGCTGGAATAAGCTTAAAGATCACTCACTTCTTTCTTGCTATACAGAAGAATCAGAAGCTTACATAGGAAAAGAGACTGTCTAGAGTCAAATAGGAAAATTTCTGGCTGTGCTTGGAGTAGGTCTCTGGATTCCCAGTTTTGTGTTCCTTTCTTCCTTCCAGTCTTCCCCCTATATAAATGACATCAAAGGCCAGAGGACAAATGCCAAGTACCATATTCTGTTAGAGACTGAATGCAAAATCTGTGCACTCCAAGCCTGGTTGCATTCATTTTTAAATCATTCTTCAATGGCCAACTCAGAAGGCATATGTCTTAGTTTGATTTTTATGAGCCCCATCTTTCTTTCATGAATGTATTATTAACATGTCTTTTTTTCTGATCTGAAAAGTTCTCAGGGGAATAATGGTGTCCAGAATTTGGAAATGGAAATGACTGTGGATCTATTGCTTTTAATCTGATGGCTGCTCTTTTAGTTCTTCAAGATTCTGCTTCAAAGAATTGTTCCAAAATAGATCTATTGGTGTTATAAACACCTGAGCCCTAGCCAGTATATGCACCTTGTTTTTTTAGTGGTTTCTTTTGGAAGGATTAGATGTTTCCTTTTGCTTGCCCCTTTGCTTGTTTTGTTTTCAATCCACATGATTTAAAATTTATGTGTGTAGAAAATTCTGTCAGCTTTCTTACTAGGGACTGTTTTTTCCCCCTTGAATGTAGAGGGTTTATCACAAATTGCTTGTAAATCAGGATCTGATTAGGAAGTAATATATTCATCTGTAACTCCTGCATAAAAGTTATTCAAGTATTGTGACAAAATAAGTGTTGTTTACTTTATACATTTTGTGCAAATTCTAAAGATTTCATCTAACTTCAAGGCTCTCATGGAGTCTCAGGGATTGTGGCTTGCCACTGAGAGTAAAAAGGCTGACTAAATTAAGTTGATTTGCCTGTGAAAGCAATGCTTCCATTATTCATGTCAGAAGCCTGTCACATCAAATTGAGGGAGTGGAGAAAACCCTTTTTTATCAACATTTAGAACCAAGAAAAACCAACCATTGAGGGCCTGAATTTCAATTGGGGAAAAAGTCAAGCTGAAAGCAGGGTTCAAAAAGGGGGGGTGGGTGGGTGTTTGTCTAATGTTGAAAATCAGTAGAGGAGATTGATTTAACTTTGGCTGAAACTTTTTTATATAGACAGACAGAATGAAACTTCTTAAAGCAGCAAGTAGTACATACAATCTTGGTGTCTTTCATGTGTAAACTTGTCAAAAGTAGTTAAGCTAATTCAAATTTAAATCTCCTTGAATTCCTATTCTTGGACTCTTAATTTGTTTATTTTAAAGGATTTAGGAATGCATTTCTTGAGAGTTACTTTTCAAACATTGATGAATGTATTTTGTTTTTCAGAGTTCAAGATTATAGGTTGTATTGTGTGATTACTCCTTGTATTAATAAAAGAAGGAAGACAGGCTGATCAAGCACCAGCTCCATGTTTGTATCAGGTATGTGAGTATTTGTCTCAGTGTGATGTATTATATACAAGCACACACACATTCACATATACACAGAGAAAGACACACACACACACACACACACACACACACACACCAAACTTCAAATAAAAACCAGGTCATTAAGAGAATAACATGACTTGGAACAATAAAAAAGGAACCATTCTCAAGGACAAAATATCCTCCTGCAGTGCTGCTTTATTTTAAGAAGATTCTTTGTATTTGCCAGGAGAGTGAACTTTGGCAAACGTTTATCATTTGCAAGATTATTATAACAGTGGAAGTTTTATTTTATTGTAAGTTTCTAAGAAAATTGATGTTTTCATGTTTTTAAATGTGTGACTTTTGTCATAGGAATTTTAAATGACTATTTATTGCAGTCCTCTAACAATTTAACCTTTTGAAGATAAAATCCTTATAACTATCGCTTGACTATATTTCTGTCATCATCTAAGTGCCAGCCTTTGAGTTAAATTTTAAAAAGATATTTGGTGCAAAACCATTACACATATAAAGATGTAATTCTTTAGATATAGTTTTATATATTTTTATCCAAAGTTTGTTCAGAATAAGTGTTTCAAAAAATTAAATTGCTTTAAGAGATTCTTGATTGTTCTTTAAAAAATAAGATCTGCAATTCTCTTAAAGCATAGCAAGAAATATCTCTCAAAGTGAGAGCTTCTGCAGCTTCCTTCCCCTATAATGACAGACAGGATGTTTCCTCCATAACTGTGTGTGGTGGAAAGCAAAGTTGGTTTGTACAAAACTAGCTACTTCTCTGACAGACTGCAGATATGTGCAGGTTGTCGGTGGTGGGGACGAGGAATGAAATAGACATTTGTGCTGTGGAGGGCAGGGGAAGACAAGGATTAATGGTGAGCAGAATTGTATTTTGGTGAATGCTGCTAACAACAGAGCTATGGGGCAAGAGGGTGAAACAGGGCTGGGAGAGGGAATGTGGAGGGGGGCTGTGAATGGTGAAGCTAGAGCACTGTGTCAAGGCAGGGAGTGAATAGATAATTTATGTGTATTTCCAAAAGTACAAGCAAACAAAATAACACAAACAACACACCCGTTTGACCAGTGCTATTTTTAGACCATGAACCCACTAGAGGTCATTCCTTTTGTTTATTGCCCCATCTCTATTTTCTGGCTGTTTGTTTCCAACTATGAGAATGTGGACTAATATCTGGTGAACCAATTCAGATGGGGAGCCAGCACAGCAGAGGGTGGCAATAGTCACTTCTTCAAGGCTTTTATTTTCTTTCACATGAAGTATTATTATTTAGAGACCTTTTGTATGTTCTGGTAATATTATTTTGGAAAGAATGAAATTTGAATCATATCCAATCATAAAATGAGGAATTTAGAGCTGAGAGAAAGTTTAGAAACTGGATGAAGATATCCAGTCTTACAAATGAGAAAATTGGCAGCAGACAGTGGAAGACGGCTATCCAGTTCAGCATTAGGACTCATTTTTTCCTGATTTCCAGGCCAGGGAACATACAACTGCTTAATATAATTAACAGGAGTATTTCTGCTCCACTTTATGTCAAACAATCCCAAAATGGATCATGCTAAATAGGAAGGAAGGAAGGGCCCTGCACTCTCAAATGTCAGCCCCCATATACAATTATGTGCATAACTATTTTCAACTTGTGTTAGTTCACATTTTATATGTGTATGTATTTATTTTGGGACATGTAATCTGATGCATATGATTTTCTTTCATCCACGATAAAAGGGTGATGTGAGTTGTCTGAAGGGAATGTCATAAAACTATTGCAGATGAATTATAAAAGCACATGTTCATCATACAATAGAAAGAAGAAATCCTACAAAAATCACATGCAATGGTAAGTGAACTCTCCAGTTCCTGTATTGTAACCCCACTCCTGTAAGTTCTCACTATAAACAGTTGATTGTATTTCAAATTTTAAGCATGAATGAGACACATTTCACACTTATTGCAGATTGGATTCTACTTTTCCTAGTACTCTTATAATTCACTAGGAGTGATTGTATTTCAATGCAATTTCAAATAAATTTGCCTTACTATATTGAAGTATTTAGTAAAAGTAAACAGTTGCAGTGACTTTGATAAAGGCGAATATCTATTGTTTCTTCGTATTTAATAGTGTTCTTCGGGTGACTACTTACCATTTTATAAAATTATTTTAAGATTGAACACATATAAACTTTTTGTACTATATAGCTGTAACTATTTCTCAAGACTATTGCAAACATTTCCTGTCATTTCCCCTCCACTTTTGTTTCTAGTATCTTTCAGTACTATCTAAAACTTTAACATTTTTGCATATATGCAGAATTGTTAGGTTTTGTTGATTGTCATTTGATAGCCTGTAGCAAAAAGAAAAAAAAAGCAGCCCATGTTTAAACATCAACAATAACAGTTACAAATTGCTCTGATACTCAATTTAGTAAAGATTTCATTTTGTTTTAAAAAATCACCCATAAACTTACTGGAGCACTACTCAAAATTGTTTGTCTACCTTGTAGATCAAAATTTACAAATACTTAGATAAGAATAATAGCTGTTTCTTCTTGTGGACTATGCAGGGAGCACTGAGTAAGGACTACACAATTGTTATCTTTTGCTTCCTGAACCCTGGAATGTTTGTATTTGGAACAGGACTTCCTCTGCTGTGCAGTTTTGCCCAGTAACTCTGGGCTGACAAGTGCCTCTGGTTTCAGATGCCTCAATGGTGGGGAGTGGGGTCCTGTAGGTGAGCACATTGAGTAAATCTTATAGTTCTGTAATTATTGTCCTGGGAAAATGTATCACTGGCATCTGGAATTAGGTAATGAAATTTGGCCCAAAGAGGCCTGGGTACAACTGTATAAACTAACTACCTTGCTGTTTACGGAACCTGAAACATAACTAAAAGCAACTGAGTCTCAGGCAATTACAGCAACCAAATTCTCATCCAATCTTATACTGCAATACCAATTTATACCCAAATAATGTAAGCACCCAGCTGCACCAATCAAGTTGTCTGATCATTAATACAGAACACTAAGTTTGAGCTGAAACCTTTTGAAGGGTCGTTGCTCAGAATGCTGTCTAAGTTTAGATAGATCTTTCTTCCTCTCTTTCTAGGGTAGGATGCTAATTTGAAACAAATCCAAGGCTTTTGTGGTAGGAAAGCACACTATAATTTTTTTCTTAAATAGACTTTGTTAAATTTAAAGAGCTTCACTAAAAAACAAAACCAGCCCTATTTTATAAATGGCGAGATTAAGACAAAAAAAAGTGACTTGCCTAAGGTCACTACACCAGACATTGTTAGAACGATAGCTCAAACATCTCTCCTTTGTTTCCAGCATCCATGGTATTAATCTATGTGCTTTGCAAATTTATGTGTAAAAAAGTTAAAACCATAAATATATCAGAAAATGTATAAAACAGTGGCCTGGGGGTGTAGCACAGTTCCTAAGTGTTTACTTACTATTCATGAGGTCCCTAATTTGATTCCCAACCCTGTATAAACTGGACCCAACTGCAGACATTTGGAATACCAGCACTCAGGAGGTAAAGGCTCAAGCTGGTTAGTTTTTGTCAACCCTAGACATACCTATGAAGAGGAAATCTCAACTGAGGAATTGGCTTCATCAGTTTGGCCTGTGAGTGTACCACTGGGGGATTATAACCCGTAAGTCAAGTTGCTTTAGACCAGTTTTTATCACAGCAAGGAAAAACAAACCAGAGCAAAGCTTTACAAATATCTAATTTTGTGCTGCAAATTTAATCTATTTATTTTACTTTATTTAAATTGATTTCTGTTCCATATATTATTTCAGTTTTACACTGGTTTTTTTAATTTATCATGTTAAACTAATTATCTTAAATGTCTACTTATTTTATGCATTCTTTGGGTAACAACTAGAATTTAAAGACTGAAACTTTTATTTTTAATCATTTTACTTGGTCTGAAGGTTTTTGCTTAACAAGGAGAATAAGCTGCTTGCAATTATTACCTTCATTTATCTGCTGCATATTTCTCCCATCTCCACTCTTATTTTCATTTTGCTCTGTTGAGACAGGATCTCACTATGTAAGTCAGGCTGGCTTCAAAATTCATAATCTTCTTGTCTTAGTCCCCTGAATTCTCAAATAAAAGGTATATACTACCATGCCTAGCTCAAGTATTTCCTATTCATTATAAATTTTTTATTTCTTGAATTTCCTCTTAATTTTGCTGGACAAAAATGTTCTATGTGTAGATATTTGCTTAGCTTTAAATTGTTAACAGCCATATTTGAGCCTGTATTCTACATGTTTCCAGAATTCTACATTAACTTGGTCTCCACTTTCTACTTTATCTTCAGATGATGAGAAAGTTATTGTCTTAGTTAGGATTTTACTACTGTGAACTGACACCATGACCAATGCAACTCTTACAAGGACAGCATTTAATTGAGACAGAGTTACAGGTTTAGAGGTTCAGTCCATAATCATCAAGGCAGGAGCATGGCAGCGTCCAGGTAGGCATGGTGCAGGCAGAACTGAGTTTTACATCTTCATCTGAAGGCTGCTATGAGGAGACAAACTTCCAGGCAACTAAGATGAGGATCTTAAAGCCCACGCCCTATTCCAACAAGGCCACTCCTCCAAATAGTGCCACTCCTTGGAACAAGCATATTCAAACCTTGGCAGTTATTATTATCATCATCATTACTATTATATTTATTTGTGGTCTGGGTGTTAGGAATGCTAGAATGCCATCAGTCCACTTGCTTGGTTGGAGTTACACCAAGTTATTTTATATTATTTGAGGGTATTGTGAAGGGTGTTATTTCCATGATGTCCTTCTCATTAGTAGAAAGAAGGCTACAAATTTCTTGAAGTAAATTTTGTATCTAGCCACATTGCTGAAGGTGTTGTTCAGCTCTAGGAGTTCTTTGGAAGAATTTTTAGATCACTTATATACACTATCATATCTTCTATGAATAGCAATATGTTGACTTCTTCCTTTCCAGTTTGTATCACTTTTATCTCCTTTTTAAACTGTCTTATTGCTCTAGTTAGAATTTTAAGTACTATATTGAATAGATAGGGAGAGAGTGGTGAGCCTTGTCTTGTCCCTGATTTCAGTGGAAATGCTTTCAGTTTTTCTCCATTTAATTTGATTGCTGTATATTGCTTTTATTGTATTTAGGTATGTTCCTTGTATCCCTAATCTCTCCAAGACCTGTCCATTGGTGAGAATGGGGTATTGAAATCCCTCACTATTATTGTGTGGATTTAAATGTGATATTTGAGCTTTATTAAAAGTCTCTTTGATGATTGTGGGTACCCTTGCATTTGGGGCACATTTGTTCAGAATTGAGAAGTCATCTTGGTGGATTTTTTCCTTTGATGAATATGAATGTCCTTCCCCGTGTCTTTTGATAACTTTAGGCTGGACATCTATTTTATTAGATATTAGAATGGCTACTCCAGCATGTTTCTTGCATCTGTTTGCTTGGAAAACCTTTTTCCAGCCCTTTACTCTGAGGTAGTGTTTGTCTTTGTTTCTGAGTTGTGTTTCTTGTATGCAGCAGAATGATGAATCCTGTTTTTGCATCCTTTCTGTTAGCCTGTGTCTTTTTATTGGTGAATTGACTCCATTAATGTTGAAAGGAATCAATGACCAATGATTGTTAGTTCTTGTTATTTTGGTGTTGGTGGTGATAATGTGTGTGTGAAGTTGAGAGATATTAATAACCAATGATTGTTAGTTTCTGTTATTTTGTTGTTGGAAGTGGTATTATGTGTGTGTGATGCTCTTCTTTTGGGCTTGTTGTGAGGTGGTTAATTTCTTGTGTTTTCTTGGGTGTAGTTACCCTCCTTGTGTTGGAGTTTTGCTTCTAGTATCCTCTGTAGGGCTGGATTAGTAGAAAGATATTGTGTAAATTTGGTTTTGTCATGGCATATCTTGGTTTCTCCATCTATGGTATTTGAGAGTTTTGCTGGGTATAGTAGCCTGGGCTGGCATTTGTGTTCTCTTAGGGTCTGTATCACATCTGTCCAGGATCTTTGGGCTTTTACAGTCTCTGTTGAGAACTTAGGTGTAGTTCTTATAGGTCTGCCTTTGTATGTTACTTGGTCTTTTTTCCCTTGTAGCTTTTAATATTCTTTCTTTGTTCTGTGCATTTAGTGTTTTGATTATTATGTGGCAGGAGGATTTTCTTCTCTGGTCGAATCTATTTGGTGTTCTGTAGGTTTTTTGTACATTTATGACCATCTCTTTCTTTAGGTTGGTGAAGTTTTCTTCTATAATTTTGTTGAAGATGTTTTCTGGCTCTTTGAACTGGGAATCTTTACCCTTTTCTATCCCTATTATTCTTAGGTTTGTTGATTTTGTAGTGTCCCAAATTTCCTGGAAGTTTTGAGTTAGGAACTTTTTATCATTTGGCATTTTCTTTGACTGTTGTGTCAGTGTTTTCTATGGTATCTTCTGCACCTGAGATTCTCTCTTCCATCTCTTGTATTCTGTTGGCAATGCTTGTATCTGTAGTTTCTGTTATCTTTCCTAGGTTTTCCATCTCCAGGATTGCCTCCATTTGTGTTTTATTTATTGCTTCTTTTTCCATTTTTAGGTCTTGGGCTGTTTTTTATACATTTCCTTCACCTGTTTGATTGTATTTTTCTGTATTTGTTTCCTCTTTAAGGGCTTCTACCTATTTATGTTTTCCTGAATTTCTTTAAGGGAGTTATTTATTTCCCCTTTAAAGACCTCTATCATCTTCATGAGATGGAATTTAAGGCTTGCTCCTCAGTGTATTAGGATATCCAGGTCTTGCTGTAGTAGGAGAGAAGGCTTCTGATGGTGCCATCTTGCATTAGTTTCTGTTGATTATGTTCTTTTGCCTTCTGCTTGTCTCTGGTATTGGCTGGCCTGTGTGTTCCAGCTTGGAGCAGACCCCCCCGGGAGGCAAGTAGAGCTGTGGGATGGGGCTCTGTGCACTGTTCTGCGACTGCAGGTGTAGGTGCTGACTGGAAGAACAGAGCTACAAACAGCACAGAGCAGAGCCCATGACTACTGGGCTTGCTGAGGTCAAAGCAGGTAGGGGAACTGAGGTGTGAGGGGGGATTCTCACCTGTGTGTTAGTGCAGACCACCTGGGAGGTAATCAGTGCTGTGTGGCATGATGAAGTGTGGTGCGCTGTTCTGTGACTGTAGGTGTAGGTGCAGACTGGAAGGAAGATGGAGCTCTTACAGGACTACTGGGCTTGCTGGAGTCCCAGCAGGCAGGGGAGAGTGGGGCAGGCCACCTACTTTTTTATGATTTTTTTTTATTATTATTTCAAGAAATATTTCTCAAGGCCAAAGAAATGGCTCAGTGGTAAAGGCTCTTGCTGTCAAGTACAGTAGTATGTGTTTGATTTCCTAGAAGGGAAAGTGGGAACTGACTCATAAGTTATTATCTGAACTCCATGTCCACACTAGGTCACAGAGGCACTGCCCCCTAAGTAAATAAATTATATATATATAATATATATATATATAATATAATATAATATATATTTGGAAAAATTATAGATATGCTTGCACATCTTAATTAATAATAACATGCCTTTTGCCTTTAATTAAAATTTACTGGTTTAAACCCCTTCAGCTCCTTCAGTCCTTTCTCTAACTTCTCCATTGGCGTCCCCGTGCTAAGTCCAATGGTTGGCTGCAAGCATCCACCTCTGTATTTGTGAAGCTCTGGCAGAGCTTCTCAGGAGACAGCTATATCAGGCTCCTGTCAGCAAACACATCTTGGCATCTTCAATAGTGTCTGGGTTTGGTGTCTGTATATGGGATGGATCCCCAGGTGGGGCAGTCTCTGGATGGCCTTTCCTTCAGTCTCTGCTCCACACTTTGTCCCCATATTTCCTTTAGACAGGAGCAATTCTAGGTTAAAAATTTGGAGATGAATTGGGTAGTATTCCTTCCGTTTCTATTTCGTGGAATAGACTGAAGAGTATTGGTATTAGGTCTTCTTTGAAGGTCTGATAGAATTCTGCATTGAACCCATCTGGTCCTGGGCTTTTTTTTTGGCTGGGAGACTTTTAATGACTGCTTCTATTTCTTTGGGGGTTATGGGACTGTTTAGATGGTTTATCTGATCCTGATTTAACTTTGGTAATTGGTATCTGTCTAGAAACTTGTCCATTTCCTCCAGATTTTCCAATTTTGTTGCATATAGGCTTTTGTAGTAGGATCTGATGATTTTTTTTAGTTTCCTCAGAGTCTGTTGTTATATCTCCGTTTTTATTTCTAATTTTGTTAATTTGGATACTGTCTCTGTGCTCTCTGGTTAGTTTGGCTAAGGGTTTATCTATCTTGTTGATTTTCTCAAAGAACCAGCTCTTGGTTTTGTTGATTCTTTATATAGTTCTTTTAGTTTCCACTTGGTTGATTTCAGCCCTTAATTTGATTATTTCCTGCCTTCTACTCCTCTTGGGTGTATTAGCTTCTTTTTGTTCTAGAACTTTCAGATGTGCTGTTAAGCTGTTAGTGTATGCTCTCTCTAGTTTCTTTTTGGAGGCATTCAGAGCTATGAGTTTTCCTCTTAACACTGCTTTCATTGTGTCCCATAGGTTTGGGTAAGTTGTACTTTCATTTTCACTGAATTCTAGGAAGTCTTTAATTTCCTCCTTTATTTCTTCCTTGACCAAGTTATCATTGAGCAGAGCATTGTTCAGCTTCCATGTGTATGTGGGCTTTCTGTTGTTGTTGTTGCCATTGAAGACCAACCTTAATCTGTAGTGATCTGATAGGAAGCATGGGATTATTTCAATCTTCTTATATCTGTTGAGGTTTATTTTGTGACCAATTATATGATCAATTTTGGAGAAGGTACCATGAGGTGCTAAGAAGAAGGTATATTCTTTTGTTGCAGGATGAAATGTTCTATAGATATCTGTTAAACTCATTTGGTTCATAGCATCTGTTAGTTTCACTGTGTCTCTGTTTAGTTTATGTTTCCAAGATCTGTCCATTGTTGATAGTGGGGTGTTGAAATCTCCCACTATTATTGTGTGAGGTGCAATGTGTGCTTTGAGCTTTAGTAGATTTTCTTTTATGAAAGTGGGAGCTCTTGCATTTGGGGCATAGATGTTCAGAATTGAGAGTTCTTCTTGGTAGATTTTTCCTTTGATGAGTATGAAGTGTCCTTCCTCATCCTTTTTGATGACTTTTGGTTGAAAGTCAATTTCATCCGATATTAGAATGGCTACTCCAGCAACCTACAGATTGGGAAAAGATCTTTACCAATCCTACATCTGATAGAGGGCTAATATCCAATGTATACAAAGAACTCAAGAAGCTAGACTCCAGAGATCCAAATAACCCTATCAAAAAATGGGGAAGAGAGCTAAACAGAGAATTCTCAACTGAGGAAACTCGAATGGCCAAGAAGCACCTAAAGAAATGTTCAACATCCTTAGTCATCAGGGAAATGCAAATCAAAACAACCCTGAGATTTCACCTCACACCAGTCAGAATGGCTAAGATCAAAAACTCAGGTGACAGCAGATGTTGGCGAGGATGTGGAGAAAGAGGAACACTCCTCCATTGCTGGTGGGAATGCAAGTTGATATAACCTCTCTGGAAATCAGTTTGGCAGACCCTCAGAAAAATGAACATAATACTACCTGAGGACCCAGCTATTCCACTCCTGGGCATATATCCAGAAGATGCTCCAACATGTAATAAAGACACATGTTCCACTATGTTCATAGCAGCCATATTTATAATAGCCAGAAGCTGGAAACAACCCAGATGTCCCTCCTCAGAGGAATGGATATAGAAAATGTGGATATAGAAAAATATTCCATTATTTACACAATGGAATACTACTCAGCTATTAAAAACAATGACTTCATGAAATTCGCAGACAAATGGATGGATCTTGAAAATATCATCCTGAGTGAGGTAACGCAGTCACAAAAGAATGAACATGGTATGTACTCACTGTTAGGTGGTTATTAGCCTAAAAGTTTGAAATACCCAAGAGTCACTTAGCAGCAACAGTAGGGCTGAGTGTGAGGTTCCAGATGGAGGACTTAGAGAAAGAACTGAAGGAGCTGAGGGAGTGTGCAGCCCCAGGGAGGTAGCAACAATGGCAACTGGGCTGACCCCCCAATACTCCTGGAGACTGATCCACCAACTAAAGAATACACATGGAGGGACCCATGGTGCTGGCCACAAATGCGTCAGAGGAGGGTCTTGTTATCCATCAGGGGGAGGAGAGGCCCTTGGGCCTGAGGGTGTTAGATCCCCCAGTATAGGAGAATGACAAGGAGGGAAGATGAGAGTGAATGTGTGGGTGGGTGGGTTGGAGAATATCCCCATAGTGGCAGGGGGAGGGCGGAGGGAATGTGGAGGTTCTGAAGGGGAGATCTGGAAAGGGAGAAACATTTGAAATGTAAATAAAATATGAAAATAAAAAAAATTGGAGATGAGTGGGTGGCCCCATCCCCCAAACCAAGGCCTTGCCTAGTCTCTGGATATGGTCTCTACTGGTTCTCCTTCCCCTTGTTGGGCATTTCAGCTAATATCATCTCTGTTGGGTCCTTGAAGCTTCTTGCCTTCCTGGCATCTAGAACTTGCTGGTGGCTACTACCAGTTCCCCAACCGTAGCAGAGGATGGCCTTGTCTGGCATCAATAGAAGGATAGGCCCTTTGTTCTGTGAAGGCTCGATGCTCCAGTGTGGGGGGAATGCCAGGGGGGTGAGGTGGGAGTAGGTGGGGGAGCACCCTCATAGAAGCAGGGGGGAGGGAGGATGGGATAGCGGGTTTCTGGAGAGGAAACTGGGAAAGGGAATAATGAAATGTAAATAAATAAAATATCCAATAAAAATGTTTACTAGTTTATTTGCTTTATCTTTACTTTTACATGTTTATTCAGATTTAGTATCTGTTTTGCTAGAATGTATCACTGTATATTTTTAACCTGCTGGCAGACATTTGGGTAATAATTTTGTTAATTAGCTTTATCAATTTTGATATTTAAAAATAAATTACACATGTAATGATATTTAATTATTGAATAATTTTATATGCATTGTTGAACAAACAGGGTTTTCTTGTACATGCTGTCAAAAATACCATCTGAGTTTTAGCTATTCAAAATAATGCTGTCATGAACATTCCCATATAACTTTTTTGCGTCAACATGTGTTTTAAATTCTATTTGATATATACCTAGGAATGGCATTTTGGGGTCATCTGGCAATTCTATGTTAACCTTTTGGCATCTTGCCAGACTGTCAATGTGGCTGCTTTATTTCACAGTCCTACCAATAGTGAATGAGTTCTTTAACATTGTGTGTCACACTTTTAGATTTGCCTTTTAAAATTGGATTCATTCCATTAGATGTAAGGCATATTAGTGTGGCATGTTATACAAGTTATGTATTTTGTTGATGCTTAATGGTGTTTACATCTTTTATTCTGTTTTGTTTTGTTATGTTTCTTTTGCTTTTTGAGAAAGTGCCTGGCTTGGAAATAGCTGTATATTTGAGACTGGCCTTGAACTCATCTTCCTGATTGTTCCTTTCAAATGCTAGGATTTCAGGTATGTGACCTCAGGCACATTTTGAACACATTTAATTAGTCCACGTCCATTTGTGTATTTTTCTGGAGTAGTGCTTATTTAAATTCTTTGTCTACTAAAAATTGTGTCTTTATCTATTACCTTGTTGTAATTGTTCTTTTCCAAGTCCCTTGTCAGATATCTGATTTGTAAATGGTTTTTGCATTCTCTGGGTTTCTCTTTACTGTTGTTATTATTTTTTCTTTTTTGATCATGTCCTTTGAAGAATCTATGTTGTTAATTCTGGTTTTCTTTTGTCATCTATCACACTGACATCCAGTTTAACAAGTCATTGCCCAATCTGAGACCATGAAGACGTGTATTTTTTTCTTCTAAGAGTTTTACAGTTTGGGAATTTGTGCTTAGATCCTTGACAATTTTTGTGTTAATTTCTACATTTGCTATCTGGAAAGGACTGCATTTATTTGCATGTGGATGTTCAGTTCTCTTAGCACTCTTTATCACAGAGATTTTGCTTTCCATTGATCTTCCTTGGAACCCTTAGAAATTAGTTAACCTAGGGTTTGAGGATATCACTCAAATATTGCAGCTGTGGAATGAGTTACTAAATTTTGATGGCTTAGCATGATAGCACTTGCTTTGCAAGCATGAGGAAGACAACACTTGCCTGCCTGTAACCTCAGGAATATGGAGGGAGACTGGTGAGGCTTGCTGGCTAGGAAATGGTATAGCTAAACAGTTCAGGAGTGGTAGTAGAAACCTGTCTCCAGGGAATAAACCAGAGAGCAATAAAGCAGTTTTCTCAGGGTTCTCCTCTGACCTTCTCACAGACAGACAGACAGACAGACAGACAGACACACACACACACACACACACACACACACGAGTGATTAATTTTCTAAAGGTAGTGATCTTCCCAGTGACAAAATTGAGGCGATAATATTCAGGAGAATGCATAAATTGGGTTCTGCTTCTATTTTTCACGATGCTGGTGTGAATATTGCATGTTTTCAGTAGTGAATTCAGGATTAGGAAACTATGCCTAATTATGGTCACATTAAAACTTCATTTTAGACTATCACTAAAATACGTGACTGATCTTACGTTTTTTGTACACATAACCTACATATAGCTGTAAAATACATCCCAATCTGTTTAAAATGTGTTCAATTCAGTTTCTAGTATTTAATGCTGTTATTCAAAATTGTTGTATACTTAAAATAACATTTTATATGACAATTTAAATGTATTTATTGTTTTATAATATTTGTCTTAAAAATAAACATTTTTAAAAAACTATAGTAGAACATTTATCTCATGTGCACAGGGCCCTGTGTTTCATCTCTAATATTCCTGCACAAAATATCATTTGAGAATCCATGGAATGATTTCCTTTTGGAGTCGATTCAGTTCCATTTATCTATATGCTTGTCCTATGTCAGCATCTATCATGCAGTAATAGCTACTCTATGTTTGTGAAATTAGGAAGTGTAGCTCCAACAAGTGTGTTCCTCTTCAAGATTGTTGTGCTTATGCTGGTTTCCTTGCATCTCCATATTAATTTTAGGGTCAGTTTGTAGTTTTTGGAAAAAAGTTATCTGTAAGATGATGGGGATTATATTGAATCTATTGATCAATGTAGGGGAGTATAGACATTTTAAGAATATTAGATCTTCACTAGGTGTAATGGTGCATGCCTTTGACTCTAGCACTCGGAGGCAAAGGCATATCTCTTTATAGCCTGGCCTACAAAAGAGTTCCAGGACATCCAGGACTGCATAGAAAGACCTTATCTGAAAAACAGAATATTAGATATTTTTATTTACTTAGTGTGTTTTATTCAATATGTTAAAATTAACAATGTTCTATACTTTTCAATCCATACCTCTTATGTAGTTTTTGTTGAATGTAATTTTAATTGTTTTACTCTTTTGCTATAATTATTATAAGTAGAATTTTCTTAATTTTATTGCTAGATTGTTCACTGAACTTAAATAAAAATTCAGTTTTGGGACTTGGTGGTACCTAGGATGGAACCCAGTACCTTATTCAGGCTAGACAAGCAATCAACCACTTAGCTACATCACCAACCTCAATTGACTTTTATTTATTGATCTGTTTCTTGTAAGATTTCTAAACTCATTTATTGTCTCTAGTAGTTTTTTGATGGAGTTTATTATTTTATAAAGATTGTGCTATCTATCAATACAGATTATTCTGACCTCTTTCCTTCTAATTGGAATGCCTTATACATCGTTCTTAACCTAATTTTCCTGGTTCAATTTGCACTATAATGTCAAAAAGAATTAATGAAAGCTGATTACCTGGTATTTTATCTAAGCATAGAAGTACAACATTCTTTCTCTTTTTTAAAAAAATTTATTACTTTTACTTTTTTACAGTCCAGTCATTATCCCCCTCCTGGCCCACCCTTTGACAGTTCCTCATCCCATTCCTCCTCCCCCCCCCCCCCCCCCGTTCCCAGGAGGAAGTCATCACCCCCTTACCCCCACCCCACCAGACCTCCCCACTCCCTGGGACCTTAAGTCTCTCAGGGTTAGGTGCATCTTCTCTGATTGAACACAGACCCTGCAGTCCTCTGCTGTATATGTGTTAGGGGCCTCATATCAGCTGGTGTATGCTGCCTGGTTGGTGGTCCAGTGTTTGAGAGATCTTGAGGCATAGATTAAATGAGACTGCTGGTCCTCCTACAAGGTCGCCCTCCTCCTCAGCTTCTTCCAGGTTTTCCCTAATTCAACCACAGGGGTCAGCAGCTTCAGTCCATTGGTTGGATGTAAGTTCTTTTACCAGTAATGAGTACTGTTACTGTGGGTATTTACCCTTCATTTAAAATTCTATTCTAGCTAAACATCATAATCTTCCTTTTTCTCTACCTCTCCAAGTGTAGACCACAGGAAAAGAGAAACCCTTTCACTATATGACATGATGAAACTCAAGCAGTGGAATAAGAGTCAAAGCACAATACTCAGATATTAAATACTCCTGCAAGGGTTCCCCCTCATATCACTCAAATATATAAAGAGAATAGTTCAGAGATGAGGTTTTTTATGCATTTCTTTTCCAATGAAATAAAAGTATCATTTCATCCTCTAATGTAAGCTTTAAAGACATTCTTAGTTTTTATGACCATCACACTGGTGATCAAGTTTCAAATTTAAAAAAAAGGGGGGGGGGGAATATAGGTAATTGGTTTTGTTTTGTTTTGTTTTGTTTGTTTGTTTGTTTTCCAAGACAGGGTTTCTCTGTGTAGCCCTGGCTGTCCTGGAACTCACTCTGTAGACCAGGCTGGCCTCGAACTCAGAAATCCGCCTGCCTCTGCCTCCTGAGTGCTGGGATTAAAGGCATGCACCACCACTGCCTGGCTAAAGGAGAGAACCAACTCTTTTTAATTTTCTTTTTCTTTTATTTGTAAGATTTATTTATTCATTTTATGTATTTGAGTACACCATGTGAAGTACAGAGTCACTGTCTTCAGACACACCAGAAGAGGGCATCCCATTACAGATGGTTGTGAGCCACCATGTGGTTGCTGGGACTTGAACTCAGGACCTCTGGAAGAGCAGCCAGTGCTTTTAACCGCTGAGTCATCTCTCCAGCTCCAAAGGTAATTGCTATATACCTACTCCTACTCTGCCAACCCCCCCCCACACCCCCAAGGTAGGTTTCCAAGAATGATCTACCTCTGAGCTGGGAGTGTTACTCAGTAATTACAGCACTTGCCTGAGGCCCTATGTTCAATCTCCAGAATATACAAGCATGTGCGTGCAGACACACACACACACTTCTGAAAATGTGAACATTGTGGATGTTCACAATAGGAGTGTTCAACTAACTGTTAAACATCCTTATCAATTAACAGATCATTTCCAAATCTGATGGATGAGTTCAAATATCCAATTCCCTCTAATCGTCAGGCAGAAGAACAGTACCAAGGAGAAAAGAGCAGATAAACATGTAAATAATCTTACAAATCTTATAGCAAAACTGTATGGAATGACTGAATATTAATATTAAGAGTCTTCAATGCATTAAATGAGTGAATTAGGGCAATGAAACATCCCATGGTAACCTAACTGTACTTTCTTTTGTAATGTTTCTAATAAGTACTGGAGAATAAGAACAATAATTGAAGCATAAGTAACTCAGGGAGTGTGTTGTAGGAAGTGCCAGAGATTTGAAGTCCTATGGTAGTTTGGCATGGGGGTTGTAAATACCACAGTTAGTCATTTATTCTTTCCCACATGACATTAATTTCCTTCTTTACACTGACTCTATTTACCAGGAGATTATAATCTTAGAGTCTAGGTCAAAGATCAACAAGGCCAGAACACATCCCCTATCACTTGCCTGCTTGTGGTATGCCTTCAAGGCTCAACAATTGTAAGAAGCATAGCAGACAAAGGCACAGCTGCTAGCCTCGGAAGTTCACCTCTCTGCTTGCTTCAAGGCCTCAAATCTTACTGGGTATTCCCTGTGGAGGGCTTTGGGGGCTGCTTGGCAGGAACCTGACATTCAGCCAAGGACAAAGAAACAGGCTTCAGGCAGGAATCTGACATTAGGCCAAGGACAAGGAAGAAAGTTCAGGAAGGAATCTAATTTTAGGCTAGAACAGGGAAGTACGGTCCTGAAGGAATCCAATTTTAGGGTAGAACAAAGAAGTAGGCTTCCTTCGAGAATCTGATTTTGGGGTTGAATAAAGAAGTAGGCTCAGATATTTTGGTCATCCTGACAAGTCCACAGAAACAGTGATCATAGGAATGATCACAGACTTTTGCTTATTGCCTTGTTCATTCCTTGACTATTTGTGTTTATTGTACTGTTTGCCCTTATTGCTTGCATGTAATTAAAATGGTGTAAAAGTGTATTGGGAAAAATTAAACCCGCCTTCAGTCTCCCAATTGACTGAGGCCATGCTGCAGTATTGTCTAATTGTCTCTTTCTTTTCAATCCTCACTCCTACGCTAGAGAACCTGTAGGTTGACTGAGGGGGCTTGGTCAAGTCCCCTTCAGGATTGCTGAGGCAGGCTTGTTCCTGAGAGACATGGCTCTTCACTGGTGACAGGTTTGGAAAGTCCCCCATGGTTTCATAAATATTCTCATAGGCTTTGTGGCAATATACAGTGTCCTCCAACTTGATTTCCCCATCTCCTTCATGGACATCAATCTTGCATCATGGTGTAATGACATTCCTGGGGATTTTTTTTTCTGGCTTTATTTTATTTCCTCTCAGAGTGTCACTAGGTCTAGTTAAATCCCTATTTCTTTAATCCTGAAGTAAGACAACCTTCCCTCTGAGGTTTCAGTTGCTCTCTGATTGTCTCAGTGGTCTTTAGTGACCACACTTTTTCAGCTTTTTAACTTTCATTAATATTTTCCATAGCTATATACATTATGGCTCCTTAGATGTCACATTATGGTACATGTTCCTCATAAGCCCTCCTCTGGTGCTTAGCATGAGTTAAATGCATAATTCATGTTTATTGGGTGAATGATGGGTACATGAAGATAGATTTAAAAAGGGTTTTCAAATCCAGACCCTAACACCATAGTATTCTTGTGTCTTGGAAAAAGGTTAGTGTGAGTGGAAGTTCTTAGAAAACTAGACTCAACTATGTTAAATATTCCATACACAATTTACAGGTTTGAACTTTGTGATTTGTGGAACATTTCCTAGAATGTTGCAGATTCAGAGGCTAATTATCTTGAGCTATGTTCAGCCACATTAAAAACCATTCATTGCTCATTTCTCTGTCTGACCTAACATTCTTTCATCTATCAGATAAAATCTTTTGGAATATATTATCAGACATCAGCCCCAAAGCTAAGAACACTATTGCGTAGCATCTGAAACAGAGAACAAAGTTTTCCCTATTTTGCCTTAGCCTGACTAACTGAGGTTTCTACAAGAATATTTGAAAAATGCTTTTGTTTATGAGGATTTTTTTGTTCTGATACTGTAAAAACTTGGCAAAATGATTTTCATATTATTTGTGGCTACCTAAATCTTTATTTCTAGGCTATGGTCACTCATATTTGTCTCAAGAATAAACTGTCTTAGTCCTTTTGAATTGAGAGCTGCCTTTTATGCCAACATTGTTTGACCTCACAGTGCCTCTCTTTTCTCATCGGTGAGCTGGGAATAATGATAATTATATTAGATTTAACTATATGAAATAAAACGTATTTCACCTTTTGAGCATCCAAATTCACAATTTCACATTAACTTAACCCGTAGGTATGTTAAAGGATTCAAGTGAAAGGGTATATCATTTTAAAAACACTACTAACTGTTTGAGTAGTTTTTATAGTTAAAATTTACAATTGTAACTATCCAAAAATATATGAGTCTATGTTTTGTTAGCCTATTCATACTGTTACACAACTATCACAAGTACATAAACTGATTGTTTTCACACATACACCTCAAGAAACTCCATAGCCACAGCCTTTATTTTTCTTTCTACTTAGTCCTTCAACTCACTAATTTGTCTTCCCTCCCTATGGACTTTCTATTCAGGGCATTTCATATACATGAAATCGTGCCATATATGCAGCCTTAAGTATTGAGCTTTTTTTACTTAGCATCCTTGTTTCAAAGCTCATACATCTTGTAGCATATATCATTATGTTATTATTTTCATAGCTGAAAGGAATTTCATTTTATGGGTGGATCATATTTTGTTTAGACATCAGTTGATGGATATTTGGATTCCCTCTGCTTTGAGATAGTATAAATATTGGAGATACAAGCTTTAGTGTACATCTTTTCCTAGGGAACACATGCTTTCAGTTTTCTTCGCTATATACCTAGAAATAGAATTGATGGATCATATGCCAACTTTATGTTTAACTTAGAATTGCCCACCTTTATCCAAGGCACCAATACCATATTGCATTCCATTAGCAATATATAAGGACTTGGAAGTTTTCAAATCTTTAACAGTACTTGTTTTCAGCTTTTATTTGTTTTAAAATGTTACTTTTTACATTTTTTAATGCCATTATCAAGGCTAGCTTTGAATAACAGGCACAAAGTGATTCTCTAGTTTCTGCCTCCCACAGCCCTTGGTACATGCTTATGTGTGTTCATTCTCTCTCATTTCCTCCCCCACATCTCTGTTTCAGTGTGTGTGTTACTGAGAAACCCAGGGCCTTACAGATGCTATACAAGTGTTCTACCATGGAGTTATCTCCTCAACCTGACCAGTATACATTTATTTCAGAGAGTGCTATCATAAATCTGCCTACAAAGTTATAAATTTCACTATTGTGTTGTCGTATCTACAATTTCACTTTGTTCTTATTCATTTTTCTCTCCCACTGCGCCCCCACAGTCCCATATTTTTAATTATAAGTCCCTTATAATTAAAATATAACTCATATCCATGAGTTTACATTTCACTTTAGTTTGGAATGTGATTCTTGTATTAACTAATGGTATTTAGTACATTTGTCATGTATCCATTGGGCTACTGAATATCTTTTTTTTTTTTTTTTGAGAAAGGTTCATTGAAATCTTGTCCCCTTGTATTTATTTTTATTGTTGAAGTATGTTGCTTCTATAGTCCATATACGAGTTTTCCAAAGTAAAAAAAAAACATACAAATATTTTTATTATTTTATTTAATTAAAATATTTAAATATTTTATTATACAAATCTCATTTTCTAGGAGATTGTCTTTTTATTCCTTTTATTCTTTTGTTTTTGAGATAGGGTTTCTTTATGTAGCCTTGGGTGTCCTGGAACTAGCTCTATCGACCAAGCTAGCCTTGAACTTGCAGAGATCTCCTAATCTGTATCTCCTGAGTGCTGGGATTAAAAGCATGTACCACCACCACCTGTCTTCTTATTCTTTTGATATCCTTGAATTCAGAGAAATTTTAATTTTGGTAAAGTCTACTACATATAGTTTTCTTTCATTAATTTTTTTCATTATTTTTTAAAAATTTGTTCTTTCTTTTTTGAAACACTATCCTTATGTAATCCTAGTTGGCCTTAAATTCACTTTGTAGCATAGGCTGACCCTAGAATTTTAATATTCTGCTTCTACATGTAGGTTTGTGCAACCACTCCTGGCTTTATTGGCTTTTTTGTCTGGTTTGTGTTATATATGTGTATATATATATATATCTTATATATATATATTATGTGTGTGTGTGTGTATGTGTGTGTGTGCGTATGTATATATATGTGCATAGTATAATACAATATATATTATATATCATATATTAAGGTCATGAAAACTTATGCCCATGTTTAGGACTTTGATCTAATTGGATTAATGTTTAGAATTTTATTTTTCAGATTATTTAATTACATTATTTCCCTTTCGCCTTCCTCCCTTCACACTGTCTCATAAACTTCTTTTTTGTTCTCTTTCAAATTCATGACTTTATTTTTCATTTATTAAAATTTTATTGAAAATTTTTATACAATATGTTTTAAAGATGTTCTTCCCTCCCCCACCTCTTTCCAAATTCTCCCCACATCTTTACCTACCCAACTTAATGTTGGTTTTCTTTCTCAGAGCAACAACAACAAAAAAAGAAGCATGGTATTCTAAAGTTTCTAACTCCTTTTACATTGTCCAGCTATGGGTTTCTGTTAATTGTTATCTACTGCAAAGAAAAACTTCTCTGATCTGGGTTGAGTGAGGTAATGATCTATGGGTATAGCAGTATGTTATTAGGAGACATTTTATTGCTATGTTCCTCCAGTAAGGATGACAGTAGTGGTTTTCCCCTTAGGCTCATCAGTTATCTAATCTCAGGTTCTTGTTCAATATATTAATGTAAGGTGTGGATTCCATCTCAGGTAGTGGGCCTTAAATACAATGCTTGGGTTGATTTTTTTATATATGGTATGTGTTAATGATTCGAGTTCATTTTTTCACATTTGGATATTATTATCTAAGCACTTTTTGTTGAAAATACAATTTACCCATTAATAAACTTATTACCATTATTAAAATCAATTGACTGTAAAGGTAAATTTTTGTTTTTGTTTTTTTGGACTCCAAGTTTTATTCCACTGGTCTTCATGTTCAAACTTATACTAGTACCATATAATATTCATCACCGCTATTACAATAAAACTATTATTATAGTTTTGTAATAAAATTTGATATCAGGAAATATAAATCTTTCAACATTTTTGAGGATTGTTTTAGCTATTTGGTGCTCTTGCATTACTATAAGAGATGCAAATATTTACAGTTCATTTCACATGCATCAATTTATCCATTTCTTCAAAAGAAGGATCCAGGATTCATGAGTGGTTCTGTTACTTTATAGATCATTTTGGGGAATACTTTTCCAATAATGGATCATTATCTGTGGACAAAAAGTGTCTTTTGCTTTATTTAGCTCTTCTTTAACGTCTTTTAAAAACGTTTTACATTTCAGTGTTGTACACTTTGTCTTAGTTACTTTTCTATTGATATGACAAGATACCATGACCAAAAATAGAAAGCCTTTAATTGGGAGCTTGATTACAGTTTTAGAGGGTTAGTCTACGTAGTGGCTATTCCTGATTGTCAACTTGACTATGTCTGAAGTGAACTACAATCCAGAATTAGAAGGCTCGCCTGTGATCTAGATCTTGAGTCTGGAAGACACAAGTTTCAGGTGTGGTGGTATGCACGCCTTTAATCTGGGCCACGCCTGCAGCTGGAGACCTACATAAGGACATTGGAAGAAGGAAGATTCACTCTTCTTCGCCAGTGTGCCTTGGGGATTAAGCAACTGCTAAATCCTCGGATTTTCATTCATAGCTGCTGCTGACCATTGTTGAGATGTTGGACTACAGACTGTAAATCATCAACAAATTCCCTTACTATATAGAGACTACCTATAAGTTCTGTGACTCTAGAGAACCCTGACTGATACAATCTATAACCATCATGGCAGGGAGCATGGCAATAGCCAGTCAAGAGTGGTGCGATAGCAGTACTTGAGAACTTAAGTTTGATCTACAAGCAGGCGATAGGGGAGAGGAGGTTGGGCCTGATATGGTCTTTTGAAATCTCAAAGCCCACCTTCAGTGATATACCTCCTCCTATAAGGTCACACACTCTAATCTTTCCCAAATAGCTAAACCAACTGTGGACCAAGCATTTAAACATATGAGCCAATAGGGACCTTTCTTTTTTCTTTTTCTTTAATCTTTTTTTTTTACAGTCCAGACTTTATCCCCCTCCTGGTCCACCCTCTGACTGTTCTACATCCTAACCCCACCACTACCCATCTCCAAGAGGATGTCCCCACCCCACTAGACTTCCCCACTCCTTGGAGCCTCAATTCTCTCAAGGGTTAGGTGTATCTTCTCTGACTAAGTCCAGACCAGACACTCCTCTGCTGTATATGTGTCGGGGGCCTCATATCAGCTAGTGTATGCTCCCTGGTTGGTGTTCCAGTGTCGGAGAGATCCTGAGGGTTCAGGTTAGTTGATACTGCTGGTCTTCCTATAGGGTCACCTTCCTCCTTGCAGCTTTTCCCTAACTTAACCACAGGGGTCAGAAGCTTCTGTTCATTGGTTGAATGTAAATATCTGCATCTGACTTTCAGCTGCATGTTGGGCCTTTCGGAGGGCAGTCATGATAGGCCCCTGTCTGTAAGCACACCATCGCATCAGTAATAGTGTGAGGCCTTGGGGCCTCCCCCTGAGCTGGATCTCAATTTGGGCCTGTCACTGAACCTCCTTTTCCTTAGGCTCTTTTCCACTTTTGTTCCTGCAGTTCGTTCAGACAGGAACAATTCTTGGTCAGAGTTTTTGACTGTGGGATAGCAACCCCATCCCTCCACTTGATGCCCTGTCTTTTTACTGGAAGTGGACTCTACAAGTTCCCGCTCCCCACTGTAGGGCATTTCATCTAAGGTTCCTCCCTTTGAGTCCTAAGTCTTTCACCTCCCAGGTCTCTGGTACATTCTGGAGAGTCCTCCCACCTCCTACCTCCTTAGGTTGCCTGTTTCCATTCTTTCTGCTGGCCCTCAGGGTTTCACTCCTGTTTTTCTACCCAATACCTGATCATGTTCCCCTCTTCCCCTCCCTGTTACCTTTCCCACCCAGGTCCCTCCCTCCACTCCTCCTGTGATTGTTTTCTTCTCCCTCCCAAGTGGGATTGAGGCATCCTCACTTAGGCCCTTCAACTTGTTAACCTTCTTGAGTTCTGTGGATTGTATCCTGGGAATTCTGCACTTTTTTGGCCAATATCCACTTATTAGTGAGTATATACCATGCATGTCCTTTTAGGTCTGAGTTACCTCACTCAGAATGATATTTTCTAGTTATATCCGTTTACCTGCAAAACTCATGATGTCCTCATTCTCAATAGCTAAGTAGTATTCCATTGTGTAAATGAACCACATTTTCTGTATTCATTCCTCTATTGTGGGACATCTGGGCTGTTTCTAACTTCTGGCTATCACAAACAAAGCTGCTATGAACATAGTGGAACACATGCCCCTGTGGCATGGTAGAGTATCTTTTTGGTATATTCCCAAGAGTGGTATTGCTGGGTCTTCAGGCAGGTCTATTTCTAATTTTCTGAGGAATCTCCAGATTGATTTCCAGAGTGGTTGTACCAGTTTGCATTCCACCAGCAATGGAGGAGTGTTCCTCTTTCTCCACATCCTCACCAACATGTGCTGTCACTTGAATTTTTGATCTTAGCCATTCTAATTAGTGTAAGGTGAAATCTCAGGGTCATTTTTATTTGCATTTCCCTGATGACTAAGGAGTTTGAAACATTTCTTTAATTGCTTCTCAGCCATTCGAGTTCCCTCTGTTGTAAATTCTCTGTGTAGTTCTATTCCCTATTTTTTGATTGGGTTGTTTGGTTTCTCTGTGGTTAGCTTCTTGAGTTCCCAATCTGTAGGCTGCCAATTTGTCCCATTACCATAGACTTGTTTTGCTAAATTTATTGCTGATTTTCTTTCTTTTTGATGATATTATAAATGGAAATGTTTTCTTAAATTCATTGTTGAATCATTTACTATTACTCTGTAGAAATCAACTGGAGGCTGGGAATAGTAGTGATTGTATGTTAATGCCAAGACCCCAAATTCAGCCAGAATTTGTT
Source organism: Rhynchomys soricoides (assembly GCA_019843965.1). NCBI lineage: Eukaryota > Metazoa > Chordata > Mammalia > Rodentia > Muridae > Rhynchomys > Rhynchomys soricoides. The sequence goes on from JADRCH010007414.1 coordinate 1,593,311, forward strand.
ATGCCAAAACAAACCAAAACAAAAATTCAAAATAAAATAAATGAAAATGTAGGCTTAGTTTTATTAAAAACCTTCTTTTAATAAGGGGTCTCAAATGCTTCGACTCCCCTTCTAGCCCACAGTCCAAAAGTAGGGGAAATAAGATGGTAAATAAGACAAGGGGATGTGGACCTGTTTAGAAGTAGTTCTTTGGGGTGATTCCAATCTCCTTTTGTCAGGATACCAGCAGTCCAGTTCAGTAGTGTCAGGATACCAAACATGAATCAAAAGTGGAGGCACAATTCAGCAGAAACCTCCAGGTCTCCACCAAATTGGCATGAGTCGGTGGGAGTGACAAAGACCAACCCAGCTGGGATGCCAGAAGTTCTCTGCTGTACCAACAAAGCATTACAAAGCTAGCTAGCAAGCACGCCATCACTGTTCCTGGAGTTCTATTCAGACTATATCCAAACATCCCATGCCCTCCCATGTGTCTTGCCTAAGCAAAAACCCACATAAGTCTTTCTCAGCAAACACCATGTGAGGTTGTTTCATATGATCAACCAGAAACTTCTACCTTACAAAAAGAAAAGTGAACAATTTATTTTTTATTGACCCTATAAACCTTGCAACTTTTCTCAATCCATTTATTCTCTCTAATATGTTTGGTTTGATATTTTCTGGGCTAGAATATCATATATGCTAGGAAAGCACTCAATAACTGAGCTAATTCCTCAACTTACCTCTCTTTCTTTTGGTTTTTGAATCATAAGAATTTTCTCTATATAAGTTGATGTCATCTACAGTGGATATAGATTTCTTCCTTTCCAATCTGTATCTTTTTCTTTTCTAAGTTACCAGGAAAGAACATCTAATACAATGTTAAAATGTCTAGATTAGATATCCTTGTCTTACTTTAAATCTTAGATAATATTATCTGTCACCTTAAGTATGATGCATACTATTAGTAGAATTTTCATCAGTGCTTTTTTATCAAATTGAAAATCCTCTACTATCCTAGTTTTGAAAAGCTTTTATCAATGAAGTGTTTTAGATATTCATAAAGCATTTTCCTGTTCCTATTAAGATCATCAAACATTTTCCACTTTATGAACCTAATGTATTTTATTAAATTATATGCTTGGACCCAACCTCGCATTTCTGGGACACACCTAAATTAGTTATGTTACATAATCCTTTCTATATGCCACAGAATTGGTTTACTTGTATTTTGCATCTATTCCTAAGGAGAATTTGTCTGTAGTTTTGTTATCTCTGTAGTACAAACAATAGGGTAATACTACTCTCATGACAGTAATTATTTCTTCCTTTCTTTTTGAAGAATTTGAAGATCAATGGTGGTTAATTCTTCTTTAAATGTTTGATAGAAATCACCAGTGAACCCATCTGATGTAGACTTTTCTTTATTAGCAGTTTTGGCTCTATCTCTATCTTCATTAAACAACATTGTAAAAATGTCTCTCAACTTCTGCTAAGTAACATTCTATTTTTTTATGTCTATGAATTTAAATGTTAGGAACCTTAATGTACTACTATCTAGATGCTGGAAAGTTGATAAAGAACAGAAAATTCTTCCCTACAGTTCTCAAGGCTGGAGAATCCAAGATGGCAGGACCAGCATTTAAAAAATCATTCTTGTGTCCTTCTATGGTAGAAGGTGAGTGGGTGAGAGATGTGGAAGGATTAACTTGTCCTTTTATAAAAACACACTCCTCAATATGACAATAATGTTTTAATTGATGTAGCATTCTCATTACCGAGTTTTTTTTTTTTTTTTTAATTTCAAACGTTTCCCCCTTTCCAGATCTCCCCTTTGGAACCTCCCCATTCCCCCCCCCCCCCCCCTGCCACTATGGGGGTATTCCCCCACCCACCCACCCACCCATTCACTCTCATCTTCCCTCCTTGGCATTCGCCTCTACTGGGGGATCTAACACTCTCAGACCCAAGGGCCTCTCCTCCCGCTGATGGCTAACAAGACCCTCCTCTGCCACATATGTGGCCAGCACCATGGGTCCCTCCATGTGTATTCTTTGGTTGGTGATTCAGTCTCTGGGAGTATCAAGGGATCAGGCTAGTTGCCACTGTTGCTCCCTCCCTGGGGCTGCAAACTCCCTCAGCTCCTTCAGTCCCTTCTCCAACTCCTCCATCTGGGACCTCACACTCAGCCCTATGGTTGCTACATTACCGAGTTATTGATTTAATTCATTTGGCATCATATCTACAAGTACACCATTTATATATGTTTCTCACGTGACATGATTTCTTTCTTTTAGGGCAGCATAGCTTTCTGTTGCATGCATACACAACACATTGTTGTTTTTGTGGTACCACGTATATTGCAGAAAAATGCTATACTATTCAGCTGTATATCAAACCCCCTCATTGTTTATCCATTCACCAATGAGTTTTTTATTTGCTAATGAAGCAGAGTTTGAAAGTATCTTTGAGATTCTGCTCTTCATGCCATTAAATATATACCCCAAAGTACAGTCCTGATTCAGTGGTTCTTTTTTTTTAGCTTCTTTCAGATTAAGTTATGTTTTAACCTATAATTAATGTAATTAATGATGTTTGCCATTTAATGATGTTTGCATTCCATGGCTCACCTTGAGACCAATCCCATGGACAAGCACCAATCCCTGACACTATTAATGGTACTCTGTTATGCTTGCAGACAGAAGCATGCTGTCTTCTGAGAGGCTCCACTCAGTAGCTGACTCACAGACACAGACACCAACAACCAAACAGTGGATGGCACTTGGGGATTCTTATAGAAAAAAAGGAGGAAAGATTGTGGGCCCCAAATGGGGATAAGAACTCCACAGAAGACTAACAAAGTCAACTAACCTGAACCCTTGGGGCTCTCAGAGTCTGAACCACCAACCAAAGAACATACTGGACCTTGGCCTCCCCACACATATGTAGCAGATGTGCTGCTTGGTCTTCATGTGGGTCCTAAACAACTAGAACAGGGCTATCCCTAAAGCTGTTGCCTGTCTGTGGAATATGTGCTTCTAGCTAGGCTGCCTTATCTGGCTTTAAAGGGAGAGGAAGTGCCTAGCCTCACAGAGACTTGATGTGCCAGAGTGGGGGGATACCCAGGAGTGCCCACCACCCACTCAGAGGAACAGGGGAGGGGGTGGGGGGAAACATTGTAGGAGGGGGTGACCGGGAAAAGGTCAGTGATTGGGATGTAAAGTGAATAAATACAAATAAACAAATAATAAAAATAGAAAAATGTGCAATCCAGAAGCTTCAATAATATGTTCACAATTCCAGGCCATCTCACCATTATCTTATTCCTGAAGAGTTCCCTCATCCAAAACAAAAATCCATATCTGTTACTAATCAAACTCTTCTTTCTGCAACTTCTCCACACCATGTGGATGTTTTATTTCATATAAAAGGAAAAACATAATGCAACATATTACGTAGATGGTATCTTCCACTTAGCTTGATTTTTCCATGATGGATGCATGCATATTGTAGGATGTATTAGTACCTGATTCATTTTATTTCCAATAATATTTTATGGATATTGTGGATCAGCAGATCATATTTTCTATTTGCATCCATGAGTTGATTGATACTTGGATTGTTTCTACCTTTTTTTAGCTATTGTAAGTAATGAACATATTTTTTCAATTAGCCTATGTTGTATACTTAGATTGGATTGCTGTATTATATGGTAACTGTTTAAATTTTAAAACAAATGTCAAGCTATTTTCCAAAATGCAGTACTATTTTAGTTTTACCAGCACTGTCTAAGAGTTCCACATATCTTCATGTACTGTATCAATGTTTCTATTGTCCTCCCTTTTTATTGTACATGAAGTCGCATCTTACAATTTTTAATTTGTATTTTTATGACTACTCATGATATTAAGCACCTTTATATGTACTCATTGTATATTTTTATATTTTCATATGGAATATATTCATATCTGTCTTAGTTTGAGTATTATTGCTGTGAAGAGACACTGAGACTAAGGCAACCCTTATAAAGGACAACATTTAATTGGACTGGCTTACAGGTTCAGAGTTTCAGTCCATTATCATCAAGACAGGAACATGGCAGCATCCAGGCAGGCATGGTGCAGGAGAAGCTAACATTTCTATATCTTGTGACCAAGCCCACTAAGTCAGTCAACAGGTTCTCCAGCGTAGGAGTGAGGATTGAAAAGAAAGAGACAATTAGACAATACTGCAGCATGGCCTCAGTCAATTCTGAGACTGAAGGCAGGTTTACTTTTTCTCAATCTGCTTTTATACCATTTTTATTCCATGCAAGCAATAAGGTCAGTTCTAGGTTGAGGAACAAGCAATACAATAAACACAAATAGTCAAGGAACAAGCAAGGCAGTAAACAAAGTCCCCCCCCCCCATCACACCTTTACTTAAGGCTTATCAGGATGACTGAAGATATCTGAGCCTACTTCCTTGTCTTAGCCTATTGTCATATTCATGCCTGAAGCCTACTTCTTTGTTCTACCCTAAAATTAAGATTCCTTCAGGACCGTACTTCCCTGTTCTAGCCTAAAATTAGATTCCTTCCTGAACTTTCTTCCTTGTCCTTGGCCTAATGTCAGATTCCTGCCTGAAGCCTGTTTCTTTGTCCTTGGCTGAATGTCAGGTTCCTGCCAAGCAGCCCCCAAAGCCCTCCACAGGGAATACCCAGTAAGATTTGAGGCCTTGAAGCAAGCAGAGAGGTGAACTTCCGAGGCTAGCAGCTGTGCCTTTGTCTGCTATGCTTCTTACAATTGTTGAGCCTTGAAGGCATACCACAAGCAGGCAAGTGATAGGGGATGTGTTCTGGCCTTGTTGATCTTTGACCTAGACTCTAAGATTATAATCTCCTGGTAAATAGAGTCAGTGTAAAGAAGGAAATTAATGTCATGTGGGAAAGAATAAATGACTAACTATGGTATTATAATGGCACGTTCCTGCCAAGTGTCCCCAAAAGGTTCTCCACAATCTTGATCTACATCATACACACACACACACACACACACACACACACACAAGAGACCTCAAAGCCCCACCTACACATTGACACACTTCCTCTAACAAGGCCACACTTTCTAATAGTGCCACTTCCCATGGGCCAAGCCTATACAAACCATCATAATATCTTTTATTAAAATGGAAAAAGACTTAGAAAACTGGAGAGTTGGAAAGGTCAATGTGTAGTTAGTAATAGGTGGCTCATCAAATTTAGCGAGGTATAAGGTTTGAGTATGGAAGCTTAAGAAAATTCTCTATGTATAGACTGGAATCAGTAGTGATTTCTTTATTGAGTTACTTCATGATAATTTCTGTCAGATAGACTAGAAGTATTAAGGCATTGGAGGCTGTTTTTTTGTTATACCCAAACTTCCTAGCTTAGTGAACTCAGCAAATAGCAAGGTATCTGCAGGAATATACTGAATAAATGAATGACTGAGTGAAACAAATTGGTTTCAAGTAAAAAAAAATCTGAAAAGAAGATTCAAGATCAGTGTCATGATCTTGCAGAACTTGCAAAAAAAAAAACACTGCCCCACACAGAATTGAGACTACTTCCTTGTGTGTGGCACCAATCCAGGGGGAAAAATTTCAGTAAGAACTTTGTGAATAAACTTTATGAATAACAAATATGAATAGCCAAATAGTGAGTGGGATGATATTCACACACTGAAACTCTGCTAGCAGATACATTTGCCCTGTTGTGCTCTTCTACTGTGCGTGGGGGAACAAAGGTCTTGCTTAGTACACCTCGTTTCAAATAAAAACATAAAAAAGGTAAAAAAAAAAAATCAGTGTCATTTAGAGAAAGGGTTTTGAAGGATAAAAGCAAACATAGTATCATAGAAGTTGGTTGAGTTTTGTCAAGTCTTGAGAATATGTGCATCAGAGAATTAGAGAAATAGAAAGATCCACTTCCAGGAGCCTGGCTCCAAAAGGAGCTTCTTAACCAAAATCCAAATGTCAGAAGGGAAGTCAGTGGGAGGATAACCCCCACCCCAACAATTAAAAGGGGCATCCGTTTGTCCTTTGGGCCCGAGCTGATGAGGGCTTTCCCATGCAATGCATGGGGCAGGGATGAGAGGCCAGTGATGCAGGCCTTGGAGCTCTTGGTGGCATGTGGCTCATCTTTTTACATTGGGCAGCATTTCAAACCTAGGAATCCAGAGAACCTCAGTAAAGATCGAGGCCAGACCAGGAGTCTTCTTAGAAACTGATTTGCATAGGCCTAGTGGTGCCACAGGAAATGACCTCATGGGTAGGTAGATGGAAGCAGAAAGAGACCAAGCCTCATTGTCTGTTTTTCCACTGGCCAGCTGTGGGACCTTGAGAAAACGTATAGGTCACTGTGGGTCATAGTTTCCCCATCTGTGTAATGCACAGAAGTTTTCTCTCTCTCCACGGATGGCTGGGAGGACCTGCTGAAGCAGTGTTTGGGCTTACCTGGTGATTAAGTGCTGACTCCAAGCTGTAGAAACTCTAAGATATTTGGACTACAAGACAGTGAGGACAGGTCCACTCTACTAATCTGGGATCAACATTCCTTAAACTACTCTGTTTGTTTAGTCAGATTTTGATTGCTTCAAAAATGCTTGAAGTAACAACTTAAAGACACAGGTCATTTGTTTTGGCTTATATCATTTGTTTTGGCTTATGGTTAGAGGGTACATTTTCTGTGATAGTTAGGGTTTTTATTTCTGTGATAAAACACTACAGCAAAAACCAGTTTGGGGAGGAAAAGGTTTATTTTATGTTACAGTTTGAAGTGTTTCATCCAGGAAAGTTGTGATAGAAACTCAAGGCAGAGAAAGAACTGATTCAGAGGCTATCCAGGATTGCTGGTTACTGTCACATCCCTCATGGCTTGCTCCTCATGGCTTGCTCAGCTTGCTTTCTTAAACACCTATGGAAAAGCCTGTCCAGGAATCACATCACCAACAATGTGCTGGGCTTTAACATATCAATCACTAATTAAGAAAATGCACTACAGAACTTTATTAGAGGCATTTTCTCAATTGACAAGTCCCCCTTCCCAAATTATTCTAGCTTGTGTCAAGTTGACACAAAACTAGCTAAGACATAGTCCATAGCTGTATTGAGACTGGATCCATGGGAGACATCTCTCATTGAGACGACCACTGTCTCGAAATTTTGAGTGAGGCTCAATCCAAAAGTAATGTATTAATTTGTTTAGAAAGACAGCATAGCATTCAGGCTAGGACATGTTATTGCTTACTGTTTTTATTCAGTGAAAGATTAAGATATACAGTGAAAGGTATGCAACAAAGAGAGGTATACAAAGACATTCAATGAAAGTTCAACAGAAAGTGGAAAGAAAGATAAAAAAATAGAGTCTTGTGAAGAATAGTGTGTGAACGTAATAAATGTTCTATATAAAGCTAGTGAAGACAAATGTTGTAGATGCATTTGTTAAATAGCACTATTGAGATAAGAAATGTGGCCACTCACCAATGTCTTTAGCTTGCAAATTCATTTGAGAGAATGCCTGAAAAGAAAGTGCCTGAGAAGATAGAGCCCTAGGGCTGCCCTACTCCAAAGTATGAAATAGGGAAATGTTTTCCTTGGTTTAGATACTAGGGTACTCAGAAACCACTACAGCCATTGTTCAAGGAAGTCTTAATATGTCTTAAGCTGGCAGCAGAACTTGGCATCATCCATGTGTCACAGAGTTATTGGGCCATGGAGGCTTTTCCCAAGGTTTCATAAAGTTACTGAAGGCAGGCAGTGTACAAATTGGCCACAGTCTGAACTATGTGCAAACTGAAGGTGAAGTTTAAGTTTATTTTACGGATGGGGCAGCAACTGAGTACAGCCACCTTTGTTGTGTACTAGCAATGACTAATTAAAATGCAAAATGAATAAATGAGGGGGCGAAGAGATGGCTCAGTGGATAAGAGTGTTGGCTACTTTTGCAGAGGACGTACTTCGTACCAAGCACCCACGTAGGGTAGTTAACAATCACCTGTAACTCAAGCTCTAGAGTAGCTGACATCTCTTCTGGCCTCTGTTGGCAACTGTACTGACTTGCTGCCCCTATAAGTAATATAAGCTTTTAAAAAAAATGAATACCTTTTATAACAGAACCACAGTTTTAAAAAGTCATAACTATAAGTCTAACAAAATGTGAAGGATCTATGTGCAGAAGACTAAAATTCTGAAGAAATAAATTTAAAATGATTTATATGCATGGAGGGATACCCTGTGTTCATGGAGTCTGTGTTGTTCAGAAAATGCTTCTTCATCTCACCTTCCCTGGTAGCTTCAATGCAATCCTAATTGGAATCTCAGCTACTATTGGTATTGACTGACTGGTTCTAAAATTGACTTGGAAAGGCAAAAGGCCTTAAATGGCAAACAAAGTCCTGAAGAACAAAATTGAAACACATAGAGTATGCCTGTGATTTCAAGACTTACTAAAAAGTGACAGAAAGCAAGATATTGTGTAATTGATACAAGGATAGACACACTGGTGGAGCAGAAATAGTAGCTCAGAAGTGAATCTAAACAAATATGGGCAGCTAGTCTTTGGCAAGGAACAAAATCAATTTAATGGAGGAAGAATAATCTTTTTAACAAATGATGCTGGAACTATTGGATCGCTACATGAAAACAACATAAGTTTGGGATGGTGGCTCATGTTTGTAATATCAGAACTTGGGAGGTATAGAAAGAACAGACAATTGAGAGTTCAAGGCCATGTTTGGCTACATTGTGAGTGACTGCATAGCCACCCTGGGCAGTATCAGTCCATATCAGAAAACTAAATACACAAAAAACTCCAACAGTTAAAAAAAAATAGGGAAAGCTTTTTATCTTTCAGGCTAGTTTCTGAGAGAGGGAGAGTCAGCGAGCGAGCCATGTGAGTACTGGAGGAGACATGGACGGGCTGCCTGGGCAGCTAATTGGGCAAGTGTATTTTGAAAATGTCTGCTCACAAACAGGTATAGCCTTGATGGTAGAAAGATTCTAGGTCTGGCCAGATGCCTACTTTCTCTTTTCAGAGTATGAAAAGCTACTAATAAACCTTAGCCATTCCTTCAGGAATGCTTATTGCAAAGGAGGCTGTGAAGGCGTCTTCAAGATGAGAAAAAAATTCCTGAGCTCCCTCTGCTGGCCATACTGGAGAATAACAGGTGTGCCAAGGACCAGAAAGGATCTCTTAAAACATATACTGAGTGAGGTAACCTAGTCACAAAAGAACACACATGGTATGTACTCACTGATAAGTGAATATTAGGCAGAATTCTTGGAATGCCTATGATACAACTCACACACCATATGAAGCTCAAGGAGAAGGAAGGCCAAAGTGTGGATGCTTCAGTCCTACTTTGAAGGGGGAACAAAATAATCGTGGGAGGTAGAGGGAGGGAAGGACCTGGAAGGGAGAAAGGAGGGGAAGAGAAAAAGGGGGGGCAGGTTCAGGTGTGGAAGGAGATGGGGAGAAGTACAGAGGGTCAGGAATTTGAATGGAGGTGTGTACCAGTGGGGGATGGAAGTCCCAGATGCCAGGGACCCAAGAGGTTTCCAGGGCCCAACTGGGATGACATTAGCTGAAATACCCAACAAAGGGGAGAGAGAACCTGTAGAGACCATATCCAGTGGATAGGCATGGCCCCCAGTTGAGGGATGGGGCCACCCACCCACCTCAAAAATATTAACACAGAATTGTTCCTGTCCAAATGAAATTCAGGGACAAAAAGTGGATCAGAGACTGAAGGAAAGGCCATCTAGAGACTGCCCCACCTGGGGATCCATCCCATCTGCAGACACCAAACCTGACACTATTCCTGATGCCAAGAAGTGCTTGCTGACAGGAACCTGTTATAGCTGTCCTCTGGGAGGCTCTGCCAGAGCCTGACCATTATGTATGTGGACGTTCACAGCCAACTGTCAGGCTGAGCACAGGGACCCCAATGGAGGAATTAGGGGAAGGACTGAAGGAACTGACTGGGATTGCAACCCCATAGGAAGAACAACAATATCAACCAACCAGATCCCCCAGAGCTCCCAGGGACTAAACAACCAACCAAGAAGTACACATGGAGGGACCCATGGCTCCAGCTGCATATATAGCAGAGGATGGCCTTATCTGGCATCAATGGGAGGAGAGGCCCTTGGTCCTGTGAAGGCTTGATGCCCCAGTATAGGGGAATGATAGATCGGTGAGGCAGCAGTGGGTGGGTGGGTGGGGGAGCACCCTCATAGAAGAAGTGCGAGGGTGGAATAGGGGATTTGGGGAGGGGAAATCAGGAAGGGGGATAACATTTGAAATGTAAGTAAATAAAATAACCAATAAAACAAAACACCATGCATATGCTCCTAAGGGCAATTACAGAGCTCAAATGGCCACATGTCTTCGTATACTCTTGCACATAAAGCACATACAAACATGTGCTAACCATAAGCTATGTCTACATTACCACAAGGTAGTTGAGAGTACCTGCCCTGGCCTTACACAAACCACCTATCTACTAGTGTATTGTAGTAGTGTTTTATAATCCTGGACAGATTTCTTAATTGTTTTGTTTTTAAATGTTATTTTATTTTGCTTATTTTATTTTTTTGGAGGCAGGGTTTCACTGTGCATCCCTGACTGGCCTGAAACTCACTATATAGATCAGGCTGGTCTTCTTTGCATTCACAGAGATCTTCCTGCCTCTTTCTCCTATGAAAGGCATATACCACCATAGCTAGAAGCTTATTATTCTAAAATGCATGCATATAAGGAAGGACATAGGCACATGTGTATATGGATGTTTATCTACTCTCAATCAATGAAAAGGGCTTAATTAATACATATTAGGCACAAAGTACACGGACGCTATTGTTCTTGTGTCATTGTTGCTCTACCAGATTCAGAGTTTCAGTTTACTTATAATTTGGGAGTATTAGTGAGTATTACTTGATGTTTACACTGTTCTAGCAACTAGGACCTATTGTTATTTTTCAGGTGAGGAAACTAAGCCTTCAAGGGGAGGGGGTATGCTTCTTATTCATGGTCATACAACTAGGGATTGGAAGAACTGGGAAACACATTCTGATTATAGATATTCTTAAGCAGTACACTACTTCTGCCACATGGATTGCATTAAATGACATGTTTCTTGCAAAGTACTCAGTATAGTAATATTCATACCTGTGATGTTTTGTATATGCTTGGCCCAGGGAGTGGCACTATTAGTAGGCGCGGCCTTGTTGGAGTAGGTGTGTCACTGTGGGTATGGGCTTTAATACCCTCATCCTAGCTGCCTGGAAGCCAGCATTCTGCTAGCAGCCTTCAGATGAAGATGTAGAACTCTCAGCTCCTCCAGCAACATGCCTGCCTGGATGCTGTCATGTTCCTGCTTTGATGATAATGGACTGAACCTCTGAACCTGTAAGCCAGTCCCATTTAAATGTTGTCCTTATAAGAGTTGCCTTGGTCATGTTATCTGTTCACTGTAGTAAAACCCTAAGACGATACCCATAAACATACAACAAAAACCTATGCAGATTTCAACTATGTCCCTTGCTATACAAATGCATGCATTACACATATATCTATGGGTCCATGTATGAACAGATAATTTAATATCAGATATGCATATGTATGTAAACATACACATACTTACTTAAGTGTTCACACATGGATTATTCCACCAGTTGCATTCATTGCCATTCTGTGAGCACATATTATATTATGTTACTGGGCATATTATATTATATTATATTATATTATATTATGTTTTCTAGGCAGTATAGATGCATCTTTAAGAGCAGAGTTAAAAATCTCATAGTAAGTGATGTGATTAAAACACACACACATGTAATTGGTTAGATAATGATATGTTTATGACAAAGTACAGACAGGAAAATGAGAGATGAAATGCTACATAAATAACATTTCCAGTAAGATTGGTCAGGGAAGGTCCAATTAAATAGGTATTTAAAAATATTATTATTACAGGGCTAGAAATGTAAGTCATACAGTTGCTTGTGTTAAGATCTTCCTGGGCTGAGGAGATGGCAAGGCGAGTTGCCCTGGGGCAGGACAATGCTTAGCATATAAAAGCAAAAGTGAGGAGGCCAGTGTGTCTGGCAGGGCAGCTATCTGAAGGGAGAGAACAGTGGTAGGCAACAATGTGTCGTCGGTCTTTATGCTGCTATTAAAGACTTTGGCTCCAAGGTGGACAACCATGGTCGGATGAATTGTAGAGTGGACCATGGTAGGGAGGTAGCAGAAGAATGGCCTGATCCAATGTTTTAAAACTATTGCTTCAGAGCTAGGGAAATAGCTCAGTTGTCAAAGTGCATGCCACATAAGCACAAGAACACATTTAAAAGACTGGACATGGTGGTATGAACTTGCAATCAATCCCAGCCCTGGGGAGGCAGAGACAGGCAGATCCCTGGGGTTCACTAGCAGTAAGTCTAACATGGTTGGTAAGTTCCAGACCAGTAAGAGAACTCATCTAAGTAAAAATGCATATGCCACCCTAGGAACAATGCCTAGGTTTGTCCTATGGGGTCCACATGCATGCACACATGCAGGCATGCATACCCCCCTACATATCCATCCATGCGCACATACACCCCCACATGTACCTACATATACATGCACTACATATACATGTGAACACACACATATACACAAAGATTATTCTCTGCAGTTTTTGAAAATAGGAACAAATTAAGTTGGGTAAAAGGAAGGGAGCTGAAGGGATGGTAGTATGGTTGAAAACTGGATATAGTTTGACAGTATTACCAATAGGGTTTGCTAAGAAATTGGATTAAGATTCTGAGAGAAAGAGAAGAGCTCCAGTAACTCTAGGAGAGTTGGTCTAAGCGATGCAAAGGGTCCTGTTTCTTTAGCAGATGTGTTGCTTCTTAAGACAAGATCTCTCACTATAGAGGAGCTGGTTTATGTTGAGAGATGATAGGGCTTTGAACATGTTAAGTATAAGATGCCAATTGGATATCCACATGGAGACATGGATGCCTCTGTATGTCTGAAGTTTAGGGAACAGATCTGACCTGAAGATAGATTAAAAAAAACAAAAACCACTGTGAATTATTGGAAACAAGATGTTTAGAGTCATGAAGCTAGATAAGATTACCAAGGAAGTATAAACAAAGAAAACATCTTCAAAGGCTGAACCTTGTGACACAATAAGGTATCAAAAGATGAGAAGGAGCCAACAAGAGAGATGAAAAGGGATGTTCAGTGACTTCAGAAATCAGGACGATGAGGTATGGTATCCTAGAAACCAAAGTTTTCAAGAATGGCCAGCTATGCCACATGTCACTGATAGTCCACATGACATCTGGAAATAAGTTATAGGCAAACCTTAGGTACAGAGTCAGACCTTGTTTCAAAAATCGAAGAAAAATGAAGCAACAACAAAAATAAATAGCGAAAGTTTAAAAAAAAACCCGAGTTTTTCTGTGCAGGAGAGAAAAGAATGGAGCAAGAGCTAAAGGGGAAGGCTGAGAAGGGGGGGCTGCAATAATTCTAGGGCCTTGTTCAGAATAGACAAGTGCTCTATGCCCTTGCCTGTGATCATTTGGTTTTTATTTTATTTTATTTTATTTTTGGTTTTTCGAGACAGATTCATTTGTTTTTTAAATTGGAGATAAATCTTGGTGTACCTGATGATTGTGATGGTCTCTTGCACCCCAGCCAGGAGTTGACTGATAGTACTGAAGATAGACAGAAGGAGCTCTAATAGCTATCCTGGAATCAGGGGAAGGGGGGGGGGATTTCATATACAGGCAAAGTTTGGTCTTAGCTAGGAGTTCGGATTTCTATCCACAGTAAGATGAAAGTAACATCTATGGGCAAAAATGGTGAAACATTCTTAAAGATACAGGAGGCAAAGCCATCTGCTGAGTATGAATGTAGGTACCAGAGAGTGGAAGAAGAGGTTGTGAAATGTTCCTTAAGGAGTGTTGGAGTAAATATCCTAGGAGACTATGATATGATTCTGGAATAAGCTGATTACCCATGGGATTGGAATTGGTACTTAAAGACATAAAGTTCAAAATACTTTGTGCTCCCTCAGTTCCTTCATGCATACACGTGCAGATTCAGAAGAGTTGGAATCCTGCAATGAAATAGCTTAAATGCCGTAAGACATTTTAATGAGTGACCAACATCATTGAAGATGGTTAAGGAGAGGTATGTAATCAGTGAAAGGTGGTAAGGTCAAGAAAATGATGATTCAGTGGCTTGAAGGGCTGACTGCTTGATTTGTCATGTAAATGTGTACATTGTAATGGTAGGAGGGGGTGGTTTGAATAATTATGGTGTGAAAAAAATGACTGATATTGCTCATAGCCACGTCTAGGTATCAGTGATTAGAACGGATCTCATGATCTCTGCAACACAAAAGTATTCTCAAGTGCCTTTGCACTATCACTGGACATGCTGGGAATGTAGTCCTTAGCTCTATACTTCACAGCCCCTTTCCTCCCAGAATGCAGGCTGTTCCTGTGACATATTGTGAGCAAGAGAAAGAGGACAATGTCATGGTGTAAGGTTTTGAGTATTGATCTGAGGGCCTGGCTTTTTCTGCTTTGTGTTTCTTGGTATGCTGTCATCTTTCTCATACTGCAAGCCAACCATAGACAAAACAAACAACCCCCCATTGAGAGGGAAACTGCCACCCAGCTCCTCGCTAGCCCACCAGTCGAGACATGGGTGTACCTGGGGAAATACAAGCCGAAGAGCTGCTCAACAGTCCAGAGTTATAATAATAACCCATTGCTTTGTTGTTTTAGCCTTCTGGGTTTTGGGGGTAGTTTGTTATGCAGCAATGCATAATTAACACGGGAAAGTGTGACTGAAGTGTGAATAACGTAAGGTTGAGGGGACAAGCATGGAAATTCAAGGAACCAAGAAACCAGTATTGGGAGGATCACCATCACTCTCCAGTGACCGAGGCAAGATAAAGTGGCAGGATGAAAACTCTTCAAGACACGAATTACAATCCAGTATGGTCTAACAAAATGAGAGTCTAAGCAAAAGATTTTAATGTAGCTGGGTATTTTTAAATGTGTGCATTTTTGTATGAACATTCTAACATGTATGTGTGAGTGTCGATTAAGACCAGAAGAGGGTGTTGGATTCTCTGGAGCTGAAATTATAGGAGCCCGTGAGTCACTTAACCTCAGCTCAGGACTTCTGCAAGAGCACCAAGTGAGCACCAAGTTAACTGCTGAGCAACTTTTTAAATCCCTAGTTAGGTATTTTTTATAAGCATATACAAACCTGTATAAACTCTACATAAATTCAATTCCCCCAAATAGATATGTATATTGCTCTTACACAGACATGTCCTACAGTCCTACATGGATATACTAAGCAATCAAAGAGTTACATAAGTATACAAAAACATACTTCAATATACATACTTGCACAATTATATATGAGTGCTCATGCACTCAAATTAAGTGCATCAATATTCACGCACGCATGCGACACAGGAATGCCCGAAAGCACATACAAACATATATGCAAATGCATATATATATATAACCACATAGATGAATACTGACTATACAGACACAGTCTCCCATAGCAACGAACAGATAATACACTTAGGTACACTTGGACTCACTGATATCCAGAGATTTGGACAGAGTAAAATGCATACATGTACCTCAACACACAATATACTTAGTTGCACCTATGTATGGTAATAGAATGTTTGCATATGTACCTAAACACAGAATACATGTTACAGCTTTTTCCATGCATTCAAAATAACAGGAATACACATAGTTACATAAAAATATAAGCACCAAAACATTTGTGGCCAAGTATAGATTTATTTGAGGATGAACACATGGACCATTGTACAACTGAAAGAACAGACATATATCTAGTTCCAAGTATATATAAGTCTTGTTAACACTAAGACAACTGAGAATGCTTTTGTCATACATGTTCTCTTTTGTTTCTTTCTTCCCTTTTTTCTTTTTTCTGCCCTAGCTGCACTGGGGATGGAACCTAAGATCTTACCTATGCAAGAGAAGCGCTCTACCCTTGAGCCATAATCCTGTGCTTTGGTTACATTTTGAAGTTAGTTTAAATTTGTGCTCTGCTCATGTTTTTCAGCCAGATGGGACAGAAGGCTTTCCCATAGCAGCCAATGGGCTCCTGTTTCATTAAGGGTGCAGGAAGCTAGAGCTGCAATGAGAACAGGTGAGTAGGTCTATAAAAATGTAGTGAGAAACAGGGATGGAGAAGCACTGTTACCTGTGCTTATAGGAGCATCCCTACTGGGTTTGGCGATGTTCAATACAACCTACTTCAAATCCCAGTTCTGCTGTTTAACCTGTCATCTTGGGTAAATCACTTCATCTCTCTGAACCTCAGTTTCCTCATTTGGAATAGTGATAGATAATGATAGCAAGTAAAACAAAGGGTTAGTTTAAGTAGTAATGGAATGAATACTCACAAAACACAATGGTACATGACATTTGGTGAGCTAATAGTATTAGGCGGTGCTGGTGATGTTTTAATTAAACACTCCCTGATCAGCTAGAGAGCCCTTGATTTCTACCATTAGTTCCACCTGGTACCGCCTTCGTTTCAGAGATGACAATGGGATATAGGTCAGGGAAACTTTAGAGTTAGGAGGCTGAGGGACAGTGTTCAGATCATGGTTCAGAACTTTCAAATACAGGTGCGGTGCTTATAGGAAAGAATACACCTTTGTATGATGTATCATCAGATAAGGGGGAGCCCTAGACAGAATTACCTTTCCAAAGCCCTGTCCCAAAGGCTAGCTAGTGAGCCTACAGTAGATTCTGTCCCTAAGGATGCTGCATAAAGTGAGCATGGAAGGAGGCAATTGTCTCTGTCTTATTTTCTCTAGATCTCTGGGGAGTCTGGTTAAAGAAACACTGAAAAAAATGAAAAAATTTTTACATCATAGTATAACTACAGGCTTTTCCACCTGCACCCTAGTTCCTGGATAATGACTTGGAGGCTTATTATTTATTGAAAAATGCCTAGGCCACATGCTAGGCTTGTTCTGTGACTTGCTCATAACTTATATTAACCTGTTTATACTATTCTATGTCTGCCACAAGGCTAGTTACCTCTCCTTAGTTTCATACATCCAACTTCCTTTGAGTCAGGTGGGGAATCTCTGCCTTTACTCTTTCCCAGAGTTCCTCTCTCTACCAGATGCCCTAATGTCCCAGATGTCTACCTCAGCTTATTAGGCATCAGATTTTTATGGACAGGTGATGCTTCCATACAGTATCCAAGAGATTATTTGTCCCTACACATAAGGGAACAGTTCAACTCATTTACCCAAATGATGTATATGAATACCTAGCATTTAGATTTAAAACCATACAAACGGGAAGAGGAAGAGTCCATTTTCTTTAAGGGTATGGCCCTCCTTGGGTTAAACACACATCAGCCTTGAACTTTTGTGTTTATGGACAGTACAAACAGAACTCAGTGAGGGACAACAATAAAGAAGATATGAATTTCTATGGGGGTGGAGAGTGGAAGGCAGATCTGGAAGAGGAAAGTAAATATGTTAAAATTCATGTATGTATGAAGTTATTAAAGGGTTAACAAAAATGTATGTTGAAAAGTACAAAATGATCAGTGACAAATAAATCTCCCAGTTGCTTCCTTGTATTCCTGTCTTAGAGGTATCAATTGGCTTCTAACAGGATATAGGGGGTTTACTCATGTTTACCAATGAAAGACTACAGCACCCTTTCTATGCACACCTTTCTATGTGAGGGCCTTCCTTATGATTGTATAAACCAATTGTCTTATTCAGGGCTTCTATTCCTGCAAGAACATCATGACCAAGATGCAAGTTGGAGAGAAAAGGGTTTATTCAGCTTACACTTCCACATTGCTGTTCACCACCCAAGGAAGTCAGTACTGGAACTCAAGCAGGTCAGGAAGCAGGAGCTGATGTAGAGGCCATGGAGGAATGTTACTTACTGGCTTGCTTTCCCTGGCTTGCTCAGCTGGCTCTTTCATAGAACCCAAGACTATCAGCCCAGGGATGGCACCACCCACAAGGGGCCCTCTCCCCTTGATCACTAATTGAGAAAATGCCTTACAGCTGGATCTCATGGAGGCATTTTCTCAACTGAAACTCCTTTCTCTGTGATAACTCCAGCTTGTGTCAAGTTGACACACAAAACCAGCCAGTAAAAATATGTTCTGACAATGCCATTACTGAATATGTAGCCAAAGCAGATGAAATGCCAAAGAGACATGTCTGTTACAGACTCTATTCATAAGAAAGGATGAGGCTTACCAAATGGGTTAATTTGTCAGAGACCCTATCTCCATTCGGGTATACTTTTTCTTAAGGTTTAAGTTAGACTATTAACTATTGAATCATTCTAACTTCTTCCCCTTAAATGGGTAGTAAGATATGTGTGTCCAAGTGTATCCAAAATAATGGAACAAATAATGGAGGTTGCCATTCCACAGTCAAATCTTTAGTAGAGTTCATTGTCGATGCCTTTGCAATTGATTTGTATTTTATATTAAAATAATTTTATTATCTGTTCATACTACAGAAGAATTTTCTGGACACCAAGAACTTATTTATGTTGTATACAAGACTGTATTAAGACAGTGTCCTGATAGTACCACAGAGGAAGCAGACAGATGAGGACATGATGTCAAGCTTTATCACTTCCAAACTGAGAAACCTTGGGTCTCTCCAAGCCTCATTTGTGCCATCTGTGACGTTTTTTGCTTTCCTGTGTGGGTCAAGATGCTTCATCTTGATGAGCTGCTCTGTGAGTCAGTTTCCTCCTACTCTCTCGAAGAACTAGAATTCCTTCAAAGTTCACATACTGAATGCTGATCCGTAGCACTTCTTCTGACTTTTGCTTCAGATGAGTCCCTTTTACTTTAGAGTGCCATAATTTTGTGTCAGTCTCCATCCAGCTGTTACCTATTTTGTTAGCACAGGTCTATCTTTCCCATTAGACTGTGAACTCCTGTTGAGGACAAGACTTGTTTTTTTCCATCTTCGTATTATCAGTGCCTAACTCAGAGATAACTCAGAGTAAGGCCTCAAACAAAGTGTATTAAACATTATTATCAATCATGCCGATAATCACTTTCTCTCCATGTTGACATTTGTGATATTTGTAGTCCAGACCACACATTGTGTCACAATTTAGGCACTAAACCATATTCCTCCTGCTTTCATACTTGTAACTATGAGATTCCCCAAATGATTAGGTTGCATAAAAGCAGGATGTACTTGGATCTATTTCTTATTCGGTGGGATGCTTGGACCTATAATAAGTTTTCAACCACCACAGTTTGATTGTAAAATGGCACTGTGCTATTGGGATGCCATCATTTCAATGCCTTTGTATTGACAGCAATTTGCCAGAAAAAAAATAGGAAACCAAGCTGTGGTGGAAATAATATCCCCTAGGCTGGGGGATTCTCCATTCTCCTTAGCTGTTCACAATGGATTCATGAACACCAGCAAAATTGAACTTGCTGGATATTTGGACTTTTGCCCAATGTTGATTCTACTTTGTTGGCATTAACATCTTGATTATACAAGCAATTATTCCAGACATTGTGGAGTTCAATATGGCCAGGAAGATATTAGAATGTGTAGTAATTCATCAAGAGGCCAGTCCATAGAGTAGTTGGGGGATTTAAACATGTAATGAGTGAATTTTATAGATTATTGAATCAGAGAATCCAAAGGTATTCTGAATATTTATGCATTTATAAATATTTACAGATCTTTTAAAGATAGAGTCTGTCATTACCAGTTTCCATGTTTATTGTCAGGATCCAATGTGATCTCCTAGGAGCCTGTACTCATAGGAGCAATGCTATGTTATGTTCAGCTCTGCTGGATCTCCACAGAAGGGAGCTGAAGTGACTTGTGAAACAATCGTCTGAGCTCACAGGAACAAAGAATGAAGGGAAGTCTACTTTGATAACCACATTAACACACTACCAACATCTGTTCAAGTCAAAGACAACACTATCTCCCAGAATTAACCTTCTGAACTACTGAATCATTAACCTCAGTGGAGTGAAAATTGGGCAAGAAGAGACTATTTGTCAGCGGGTCCTCAAAGAAACATGGTAAGCCGTGTTGTACAGCAAAAACAACAGGAGAATCCTGGCTCAGCTTTATGTTTTAAGTATATTTGTATGGAAAGCAAGCAGACAATAAATGTAAATAAACTTTAACTGATACCTTGCAACTTTCAGCGTGTATTCCACTGCAGAATGAACAGTACACAGATCATTGCCCCCAGGAAGTAGCAATTTCCACATTCATTCCTAAATAAATGTTTTAAAAAGACAGTAGTGATAAGACAGTAACAACAGTATTAAATGCAGGTCACAACAAAGTCAACTAACCTGGACCCTTGGGGGCTCTCAGAGTCTGAACCACCAACCAAAGAATATCATATACGGGCTGAACATATGTACCAGATGTGCAGATCTGTCTTCATGTGGGTCCCCCAACAAGTGGAGCAGGGTCAGTCTCTAAAGTTCTTGCCTATCTGTGGATCCTATTCCCCTGAAAGGGCTGTCTTGTCTGGCCTCAGTGGGAGAAGTGCCTAGCCCTGCAAAGACTTAATGTGCCAAGGTGGGGGGATAGCCAGGGGGAATGCCACCCCGTCAAAGGCGAAGGGGAAGGGAAGGACTATGGGAGGGGATACCAGGAGGGCAGACAGCAATCAGGATGTAAAGTGAATTTAAAAACTGCAGGTCACATTTGCACTAATAGAATCAACCCAACTTTTGGCTGCAAGTGCTATGATTCATGATACCTGTAATAATAACTAATTGGATGAACTCTGTGAGGCTGTGCAGAAGAGCACAGCAGTGCGAAGGAGAAAGGGAAAATCGAGTGAATGTTTTACTACACATGGAAGCATAGCATGCTTGTCCTTGCAACCTCAGGAAAAGACTTTGCAAGTCCAACGATTTCTTATGACAAAGACTGGCCGAAACTTGGGCTATTACATGTTTTATGCATTGTTTTACATCTTTTGAAATCGAGTTTTACCCTCTGACATTTGAGTGTATTCCTTTTAGATAAGATTTCACTGCATAGCACAGGTTAGCTTAGAACTCACTGTCACCCAAGTTGACCTTGAACCTGTGATCTTCATGCCATAGCCTCCAAAATGGTAGGGTTACAGGTATGTGCCACCATACTTGGCAATATTCTCTGGTACATTCTTGTCTATGTGTTATATGCATGTGTGCACATGTGTATATATGTGTGTACAAGCCAAAGGTCAATATCGGCTGTTGTAATCTATTATTCTCTATATGATTTATTTTTATTTTTATTTTTTTATATACTTTATTTACATTTCAAATGTTTTCCCCTTTCCAGATCTCCCCTTTGGAACCTCCCTATTCCCTCCCCCTCCCCCTGCCACTACTCTATATGCTATTTTGAGACAGGATCTCTCACTGAAGCTGGAGCACACAGATTCTGCAAGATTGATGTCCAGTTAAGCTTCACGGGTATTCTTGTCTCTATTTTCTCAGTGCTAGAATTACAAATGGATGATACTGGGTCTGGATTTTTCACATGACTTTCAAGGATCCACACTCAGTTCTTAATGCTTGACTTGCAATCACTTTTCCAACTGAGTCATGTGTTTAGGCCCTGCTACATTCTTTTAATGGTTTATTTGCCTGCTTGAATGATTTTTTAAAAAATTATTTATTTTTATTTTATGTGTATGAATGTTTGCCTACATATGTGTATGTGTACTGTATGTATGTCTGGTGCCTATGGAGTCCAGAAGAGGGTGCCAGATTTCCTAATGTTGGAGTTGTGAACTGCCACGTGGATGCTGGGAAATGAACCCTGGTTTTCAGCAAGAGCAGCAGGTGCTCTTCAGAGCTGAGCCCCCTCTTTAGTCTTCTTGTTACTACATTCTTAATTAAAGCAACGTACCCTTAGTATGCATGAGAATTTTATTCCAAATCTACCTTTACATGAGTAAGACTAAACTGAGCTTTTTTTTTTTCCTTACATCAGTATCTGGAGCATGCATTTTTTAAAAATTTATTGATACTTTATTTACATTTCAAATGTCTTCCCCTTTCCAGGACTCCCCTTTGGAACCCTCCTATCCCATCCCCCTCCCCCTGCCTCTAGGAGGGTATTCCCCCACCCACCCACCGACTCCCATCTTCCCTCCCTGGCATTCCCCTATACTGGGGAATCTAACACACTCAGGCCCAAGGGCCTCTCCTCCCACTGATGGCCAACAAGGCCCTCCTCTGCCACATATGTGGCCAGCACCATGGGTCCCTCCATGTGTATTCTTTGGTTGGTGATCCAGTCCCTGGGAGCACCAGGGGGCCTGACCAGTTGACACTGTTGCTCCCTCCATGGGGCTGCAAACTCCCTTAGTTCCTTCAGTCCTTTCTCCAACTCCTCCATCTAGGACTCCATGCTCAGTCCAGCAGTTGCTGTGAATTGAATCTTGGGTGTTCTGAACTTTTAGGCTAATATCCACTTATCAGTGAGTCCATCTGTGTTTGTTCTTTTGTGACTGAGTTACCTCATTCAGGATGATATTTTCAAGTTCTATCCATTTGCCTGTGAATTTCATGAAGTCATTGTTTTTAATAGCTGAGTAGTATTCCATTGTGTAAATGTACCACATTTTCTGTATCCATTCCTCTGTTGAGGGACATCTGGGTTGTTTCCAGTTTCTGGCTATTATAAATAAGGTTGCTATGAACATAGTGGAACATGTGTCTTTATTACATGTTGGAGCATCTTCTGGGTATATGCCCAGGAGTGGAATAGCTGGGTCCTCAGGTAGTATTATGCCCAATTTTTTGTTTGTTTTGTTTTGTTTTTGAGACAGGGTTTCTCTGTGTAGCCCTGGCTGTCCAGGAACTCACTCTGTAGACCAGGATGGTCTCAAACTCAGAAATCCACCTGCCTCTGCCTCCCAAGTGCTAGGATGGAAGGCGTGCACCACCACTGCCTGGATTATTATGTCCAATTTACTGAGGGTCCGCCAAACTGATTTCCAGAATGGTTGTACCAGCTTGCATTCCCAGCAGCAATGGAGGAGAGTTCCTCTTTCTCCACATCCTCACCAGCATCTGCTGTCACCTGAGTTTTTGATCTTAGCCATTCTGACTGGTGTGAGGTGGAATCTCAAGGTTGTTTTGATTTGCATTTCCCTGATGACTAAGGATGTTGAACATTTCTTTAGGTGCTTCTCAGCCCTTAGAGTTTCCTCAGTTGAGAATTCTCTGTTTAGCTCTGTTCCCCACTTTTTTGATAAGGTTATTTGGATCTCTGGAGTCTAGCTTCTTGAGTTCTTTGTATATATTGGATATTAGCCCTCTATCGGACATAGGATTGGTAAAGATCTTTTCCCAATATGTTGGTTGCTGTTCTGTCCTATTGACAGTGTCCTTTGCCTTACAGAAGCTTTGCAATTTTATGAGGTCCCACTTGTCGATTCTTGATCTTAGAGTATAAGCCATTGGTGTTCTGTTCAGGAACTTTTCCCCTGTGTCCATGTATTCTAGACTTTTCCCCCACTTTCTCTTCTATTACATTCAGTGTATCTGGTTTTATGTGGAGGTCCTTGATCCACTTGGACTTGAGCTTTGTACAGGGAGATAGGAATGGATCAATTTGCAATCTTCTACATGTAGACCACGAGTTGAGCCAGCACCATTTGTTGAAAATGCTGTCTTTTTTCCACTGAATGGTTTTAGCTCCTTTGTCAAAGATCAAGTGACCATAAGTGTGTGGGTTCTTTTCTTGGTCTTCAATTCTATTCCACTGATCTACCTGCCTGTCACTGTACCAATACCATGCAGTTTTTATCACTACTGCTCTGTAGTACAGCTTGAGGTCAGGGAGGCTGATTCCCCCAGAAGTCCTTTTATTGTTGAGAATAGTTTTTGCTATCCTGGTTTTTTGTTATTCCATATGAATTTGAGAATTGCTCTTTCTAAGTCTATGAAGAATTGAGTTGGAATTTTGATGGGGATTGCATTGAATCTGTACATTGCGTTCAGCAGGATGGCCATTTTTACTATATCAATCCTGCCAATCAATGAGTATGGGAGATCTTTCCATCTTTTGAGGTCTTCTTCTATTTCTTTCATCAGAGACTTGAAGTTCTTGTCATACAGATCTTTCACTTGTTTGGTTAGAGTCACACCAAGATACTTTATATTGTTTGTGACAATTATGAAGGGTGTCATTTCCCTAATTTCTTTCTCAGCCTGTTTATCCTTCGAGTATAGGAAGGCTACTGATTTGCTTGAGTTAATTTTGTATCCAGACACTTTGCTGAAGGTGTTTATCAGCTGTAGCAGTTCTGTGGTGGAGTTTTTCGGGTCACTTAAGTATACTATCATATGCAAATAGTGATATTTTGATTTCTTCCTTTCCAATTTGTATCCCTTTGATCTCCTTTTGTTGTCTGATTGCTCTGGCTAGAACTTCAAGTACTATATTGAATAGATAGGGAGAGAGAGAGGGCAGCCTTGTCTAGTCCCTGATTGTAGTGGGATTGCTTCAAGTTTCTCTCCATTTAGTTTGATGTTGGTTACTGGTTTGCTGTATATTGCTTTTACTATGTTTAGGTATGCTCCTTGAATTCCTGATCTTTCCAAGACTTTTATCATGAAGGGATGTTGAATTTTGTCAAATGCTTTTTCAGCATCTAATGAAATGACCATGTGGTTTTTTTCTTTTGAGTTTATTTATGTAGTGGATTACATTGATAGATTTCTGGATATTGAACCATCCTTGCATCCCTGGGATGAAGCCTACTTGATCGTGATGAATGATCATTTTGATGTCTTCTTCAATTCGGTTTGCAAGAATTTTATTGAGTATTTTTGCATCGATATTCATAAGGGAAATTGGTCTGAAGTTTTCTTTTATTGTTGGGTCTTTGTGAAGTTTTGTTATCAGTGTAACTGTGGCCTCATGTAATGAATTGGGTGGTTTTCCTTCTGTTTCTCTTTTGCAGAATAGTTTGAAGAGTATTGATATTAGGTCTTCCTTGAAGGTCTGATAGAATTCTGCACTAAAACCTTCTGGTCCTAGGCATCTTTTAATTTACAACACTTATGTAGTACTCATGTGATATTTTAGAAGAAAAGTGAATAGTATATAGTTACTGACACCTGTAATCACAATAAAATATTTCTCCATTTGATGATTTAGGTATATGAACTATGTAGTATTCCATGTATAAAGTATGTATAAGTATACACATATAAATTATTCATATATATATATATGTATGTTTATATATATACATATATGTACTCTAGATTTACTAACTTGAACTGAGGCTGAGCTGAACATCAGTGTTATGGCTTTCTGCATTCTCTTACCTAGAGTTGCTTAGGTGTATAATATTGTGGGCAGCTCAAGGGATGAGTACCCCATGTGCTGACTTTCTAGTGCTTATATGGCATACCTGGATGAATGGTATAATATTCCTTAGTCAGTACAATATCATACTGTATGGAGTCTGAATAAAACAGTGTGCCCTCTGAAATTCCACCCTTCAGATTCCCTAAGTGGACCCCTTTAGAAGTTTGACAAAAAGTTTTAATTCTAGTCCCTCCAAAGCAGCTGGGTAGAAGATTATCATGATGGAAATTATAAGCTCCAGAGGTCTCCCAGATGGCAGGGATTTAATGAGTGGGTGGATGAAATAAAACTCGGATAAAGTGGTAAGCTTTTGCTTAACAGTTCTGCAACATGGAGATCCCAGAAATCATTCCAGAGAAGTTGTGAGGGGGGACCTATTTTACACAAATAGTGAAATGATATTTGCTTTTTCACTGGTATTCACACTGAAGGTACAGAAACCATGGTAGATAGTGCTGCTGCCTTGTCAGCGTAAAAGTAGACAGTAACACCAGACTGTTCCAGGAGCCATCCTATTCTTTGCCAGCACTCAGAGACACTAAAGGAGGGGCAGTTCTTAGAAGAATGCCCTTGATTAGGCACTAAAAATATGAATTTTATTGGATCTCAACCCTTTAGTACTTGTGCATAAATAACCTCTGCACACTGAAGTGTGGAGGCTGTTCTGAGAAAAAGTCCTTCTGCTGTTGTTTGAATTGCATGCTGTACTAATCACTTCTTTTCATGGATAAAAAACAAGTTCCCCTCCCCTTGCTAACTGAGAAGACAACCTACAGACTGTGCTCATTCAGATTTGGGCACCTGAGTAAACTTTGAGCCGATCCTTTCAAGGAAGACAGCTGATAAGTATTTGTTGCCAATGATGAAATTTTAGTTTTCATCCTAAAACTGGAAGTTTAGAACATGTGAGGCCACCTCTGCAAGCTTGGCTTACTTAACACTCCAGACTTTACTAATGAGTCTGGTGATAGATACAAATGTGATACCTAAAACAGTGTAGTTAAAGGTGTAAATATTTGGACGAATTTTACAACTCAGAAAGGAGTATACATTTTAAATTATTCCAACATGTTATTGAGCTTTACAGAGTATACACCATGCTGATTTAAGTATGAATTTTAGTTTTGAAAGTGTATTCACATATACATGCAGAATCATCACAGTAAAATAGAAATCACTTGTCTTTACATCTTCCTCTCTCAGTCCACAGCCCTAGGTAACTGTACTCTGTGACATAAGATCTATAGATCTCTCTATTACAGACCTTATATGAGTGGAGTTCTGCCACATGTGCTATTCCTGACAGATTTCAAGCAGTATAAGGTTTTCAAAGGCCATCCATGCTATATAGCATGGACCACTACTTAACTGCTCTCATGGTGAAGTGAGATTGCATTATATGAATAATACTGATTTTGTATTTTCTTTTCAACCCAGTGACCGATTAAACTTGGCATTTTATTTTTTAAATTTTTTTTTGCTTCTTTTTTTGATTGGACATTTTCTTTATTTACATTTCAAATATTTTCCCCTTTCCAGGTCTCCCCTTCGGAAACCCCCTATGCCATCCCTCCTCCCCTTGCCTCTATGAGATTGCTCCCCCTCCCACATACCCACCTCTGTCTCCCTGCCCTGGCAGTACACTACACTGGGGCATCGAACACCCCCAGGCCCAAGGGACTCTCATCAGAAGTTTTTGTTGTTCTGTTTTGGTTGTACTGGAACTTATTCTGTAGACGAGGCTGACCTCGAACTCAGAGATCCACCTGCCTCTGTCTCCCAAGTGCTGGGATTAATGGCATGTACCACTACCCCCTGTTCCAGAAAGTTTTATATTCCCTGAAATTGTACTTTATGTTATTAGGCCTGTGACAGTTATATCATATGGACAAAGTATATTCTTTTCTTGTCATTATTCTATAAACAATAGAGTAAAGCAAGTGTTTATCCATCTGTTACTTTATAAGCTGTATTGGAAGTAATCTACAGATGATTTAAAGAATATGAGAGGATATGCCTTAATTCAGTATTTTTTTTAAATGATCAATGCACAATGTTACAATATCACCCACGAACCAATTCTCATGTCAAAACACAAGATAGGCTTAATGAATTTTTGGTATAATATGATAGAGTTCTAACACCACATTGTAGCTAACTATCATTTGTAAAGTTTGTGTTCAATGTTAAAACAGGATATCTGCTATTATCTGAAAATAAGACTCCTGTTTCCATGGATTAGTTCAGGCCACAGTTGGTGGATTTCTCTATTGCTGTTCTCTCTCTCTCTCTTTCTCTCTCTCCCCCTTCCTCTCCCTCTCTCCCCTCCCCCCCTCTCCCCTCTCCCCTCCCCCTTTTCCTCTCCCTCCCCTCCCCCTCCTCTTCTCTCTCCCCTCCCCCTCCCTCTCCCCTTCCTCCCCCTTCTCTCTTCTTCCCCCCTCTCCTCTTCCCTTCTCCCCTCCCCTGTCTCTCCCTCTCTCTCCCCTCTACCCCTCTCTTTCTCTCTTTGCCCCCATGTGTGGGCATGCTTTAGCTCTTTCTACCTCATACTCTATGTGACCAAGGATTCTTTGCTGATTAATCAAATCACATTTTCTCTCAACTAAAACACTTCAGTTCTTTCCCATTGCCTAGAGAACAAAGTTCAGACCATGAGCCCTGTCTTGTTATGTGAGGACAGCCTTTTATTTTTCAGTCTTCCTCATTTAGGCTAGATGCCCTGGCTGTGCCAAGTTGTTTTAGAATATACTTCACATTGTGTTCCCACAGAAGTTTTCCTGTACCTAATGCTTTTACTGTACTAATCTATCTTTTTAAAGATTTACTTTTATTTATATAGTGTGTATGTGTGTGTGTGTATGTGTGTGTGTGTGTGTGAGAGAGAGAGAGAGGGAGAGAGAGAGAGAGAGAGAGAGCGAGCCCAAGAGGCCAGAAACAACACTGAATCTGTTGGAATGCTGATATTCTAAAGGTGGAGCACACAAACTGCTGTGAACAGCCCTAGGACAATAATACACTAATCTCTTTGCATACCTGGCCCTCCAAATATATTCTCTTTTAAAAAGATGAAACAAGCCCTCACTGTGTTCCCTGACCAGCCTACACTCACTGTGTCAGCCAGGCTGTACTTGAACTCCTACCTCCTACCACAGCCTTCCAATGAATGGGGTTACAGGTGTGTTCCAGATTGCAAGAATTTTAAGGTCAGTGATTATACTAGTCACGTCTATATTTCTGGCATCATGTGTGGTTAAATAACTTTTGTTTTTGTTTTGTTTGGTCTTGTTGACAACATCTTACATTTGTAACTGACCCCGAATTCATTGTGTTGGCTTTAGACTCAAACCAAAACAACTACAAAAATAATTTAAATAAAAAAGAAACTTGAAAGAGCTGCTATCTGTTCATGAATTCTTATATTGAAAAAAAAAAAAACCCTGATGTTTCCTCTTCTGAAAAGCTATTAATTGCAAATAGGTACTTGATTAGGGATAGGAATTGCGCATACTTCCCCTTCTCTGTGCTAGGATTTTGTCTGGTTTGAATCTGTGCAGGTCTTGTGCATGTAGTCTCAGTCTCTGAGTTTATTAGAGCATCAGCCTGGTTGTGTGTGGAAGATGCTGTTCCCTTGGAGTCATCCACCACCTCTGGCTCTTGCAATCTTTCTGCCTCCTCTTCCACATAGGTCGATGAGCCTTGAGGGGAGGGATGTGATAATGACATTCCAGTGAGGGCTGAGTGCTCCAAAATCTCTTGTTCTCTGCATGTTATTCAGTTGTGGGTCTCTATTAATTACCATCTACTACAAGGAGTTTCTATGATGAGAATTCCATAATGCACTAATCGATGGGGATAGTAATATATCATCAGGAGTTGTTTTATTGCTATGCTTATTTCGCACAATAATTGAGTAATTTTTCTGTTAGGATCTGTGACCTATCTAGTCTCAGGTTCTTGGCTTCATTAATTCACAGTGTCAGGTATGGATTCAATCTCATGGAGTGAGCCTTCAATCCAATAAAAGCATGGTTGGTTACTTGCATAAACTTTGTGTCACTGTGGCACTAATGCTTTTATCTTGCAGGCAGGTCACTATTGTAGCTCCCAGGATTTGTGGCTGGGTGGGATGGAAGCTTACTTTTCTCCTCAGGTAACTCCAGCACTATGAATACTAGTCAGCAGGAATAAAGCTTCTAGTTGAGCACCAGCTTAATTTCAGCATGTTCAATGACATAAGTATATGTGGTGTCTTCAGCAATAAGGTCTTATCATCAGATTTTTATGGGTAACCAATAGCATTGTAAATAGCCTGGAATGTTTGGGAGCTGTGTCTCTGGGATCCTTTTGGCCAATCATTCAAAAAATTATAACCCATTCCTGGTACTTGGAGTTTCATTTGGTAGACTATGAGGTCCAGTTGAGGCACTGTCTCCCCATTATATATGATAACTCTATTGAAATCCCATTTATACGGACTTTAGGAAGCTTCTACAGTAGTAGGGCTTCCATGTGGCATTTCAAAGGGCCTTTTATGTTAGCTATTCCTCTTCATATACCCTCCTCCAACATGCTTTTCTGTTCCCTTCTCTATTCGCTCCTCCTATTTTAACTTTCCCTTTATTCCTTTGTAACACTCCTTTCTATTTCCCTTTCCATAGACATTTCCTTCAACCCCTGGTGCTTGACTCACTACCTAAACTCCATGTATGTTTAAATAAAACACATATATCTAAAGCTTAAAAATTAACATCTGCATGTAAATCATACAACAGTATTTGTCTTTTGGGGTCTGAGTTTACCTCACTCAAAATTATTTTTTTCTAGTTCCACCCATTTATCTGTCTTCAAATTTTATAATTTCATTTTTCTTAACAATTGAATATTATATAAATGTGCAACATTTTTATGATCCAGTCAATAGTGGATGGACACCTCGGCTATTTTCTAGTTTCTGGCTATTGTGAATAGAGCAACAATGAACATGGATGAGCAGGTATGGAGATTGGTGTTTTATGTGATGTTGAGCTTGACTTCAAATGGGCTTCACAGTCCAACTCTGCTGTGGCTTATGAGGCTGTGAGCAATGAATTTTGACATAGTATATTATATGTCAGATTCTGAGGGTTCCACCTTCTTGGTAGGTCCTATAATTGTAGCATGTATGGTAATAATCCAGGTAGATGTGTAGTAGAAAGGAAACTATATGGGCTTCCCTCTAAGATTACTCCTTTAGTCTTTCCTATCAGCAATGTACATCATGAAAGAGTTTAGTATCTTGGCAGCTGTGCATGTTAGTTTTGTTTTGGGGTGGTTGGTTTTTGTCAACTTGACACAAGCTATGGTCATCTGGGAAGACAGAACCTCAAGTGAGAAAATTCCTTCATCAGTTGCCTATAGGCAAGTCTGTGGGGGCATTTTCTTGATTAATGAAGACTGTTGGATGGCCCATATGACTGAGGACAGTGTCACCCTCTGGACAGGTGTTTCTGAGTTGTATAATAAGGCAAGCTAAGAAAGCTATGGGGCACAAACTAGTAAGCATAGTTCTATGGACTTTGCTTTAGTTTTTACCATCAGGTTTCTGCCTTGACTTGCCCTGATGATGATGGGCTAAAACCTGTAAGCCAAACATACCCTTTCCTCCCCAAGTTGCTTTTGGTTATAGTCTATCACAGCAATAGGAAACATAACTAGGACACGAGTAATGTGCATGCTGAAAAGGTGTAGGAGCAATCTACAATGAGATTGCTGCTAGGGGCTATGCCTTCAGTAGCAATGTTATTTCTATTATTGATAACGGAGTATCTAAGAGTGAACTTTAGGCTTGCCCTACCCATGCTTGATCATTGGTTGGCTTTTGGTAGGTTTGTTATTGCTCTTTATTCTTTAAGTTGAATTATCTGCCAAGGTTTGAGTGGAAGTAGGTCACATCTAAAGTAAAGAGCAATTTCCTGCCCTTGGGCTGAGAGTATAGCTCAGCAGCAAAACACCCACCCAACATGTTCAAAATACCTCCTGGTGAGGAAAAGCAAACCATCATAATACCATGACCATGGGGGGTAGGGGGAAAGGGAGAAAAAGAAGCACAGCATCATTCAATTGAAAATAATAACTAGAACACCAGTAACAGCCGGGAAGAACAGGGCTACTACAATGTGGAATAAACTAAAAAATGAGAAAAAGTGAAATTATTAATAATAAACATGGAAGAAAACAACAGAAAAATGAAAATATGAGAGATTAAAATATATTTCAAGAATGAAAAATAATTAAACAAAAATAGATAAAGAAAATAAATGTCACCCTAGGCAATTATTATCAGAGACACTTCTTTCTGGCTTCTCTTTTATTGGAATCTATCACAAATGGGGACAGCAGTAGGTTGCCCATGAGGCCTGTTGTAATTCTTCTCAGTTTCCACTAAACATACCTGTAGGAAGACTGATTTCTAACTTGGTCCCTACCCGATCTATTAAGGCTCTCACATGGTGAACACCTGGATGGACGCTGTCATTAGGCATGGGATATTTAGGAGCTGGGCAATTGCTCATTTACTGCAGAGGCTCTCTGACTTTCAGAGAGCAAAGGAAAAAAATAGGGTATCTCAGTTAGAGCTTCCATTGCTAGGAAGAGACACCATGACCAAAGCAAGTCTTATAAAGGACAACATTTAATTGGGGCTGGCTTACAGGTTCAGACAACATTTAATTGGGGCTGGCTTACAGGTTTAGGCCATTATCATCATGGTAGGAAGCATGGAAACATGCAGGTAGACGTGATACTGGAGGAGCTGAGAGTTCTACACCTTGTTCCAAAAACAGACTTGATTACTGTCTTCCAGGTAGCTAGTAGGAGGATCTCTCAAAGCCCACCCCACAGTTACATACTTCCATCAACAAGGCCACATCTCCTAACAGTGCCACTGCTTGGGCCAAGCATATCCAAACCACCACATAGGGTATAGCAATATGGCAGGATCTCTGACTTGTGATTGCTACTTATTTTTAAGGCCTCAAAATTGTTTCACCAAGCAGAAGTCACTGTCATATAAAATCCACCCACTGGATTTCAGGTTTGTGGAAAAGGTAGGTTTCTTATGCAGCTGGGTTACTGGTCCGTTGTTTTGATCTAAGTTACCTTAATGTGCCTGTTTACCAGGTGTTTGTGGGATTGGGGTTTAATTGTTCTTGTTCTTTTAAGACAAGGTCTCATTTGGCCCAGGTGGGTGAGGACCTGGGTCAGGCCAAGGATGACCTTGAACTCCTGATCTACTTCTGCAGTGCTGAAATTCTGGTCCTGTGGGCTACCACCTAGGTTTATAACGTTCTATGACTTGAACCCCAAGCCACTGACATATTAAGCTGGCACTCTGTCATCTGAGCTATATCCTCAGCCCCAGATTTGGTTGTAACGTGTTTGAGGACCCTTTCTGCAGGCCCATGGAAAGGCAGTGTGGCCCGGTAGATTTGAAATTGAACAGGAGGCCAGGATTCCCTCCTGCCTGTGTCACTAACAAGTTATATGATCAAGGGAAGCCACTTCATTGCCTTGGTTCTGCCTTTCTTCAGTCAGGAAACGGACATAATTAGGCCTGTCCTGCTTAATGGGCAAGGTTCCTATTTAGATAACGTATTTGTTCTCCAGAACCAAGCACAGTGCCTTGCCTGCAGCAGGGGCACCAATCATTGCTTAGGGATGAATAAATGGAAGTGTTTTGGACATGAGAAAGTATTCTATGAAAGTAAGCTATGAATAATAATAAATTCTAAAAGCTGACTACTCCAGTCGCTTGGCCTTAATAGTAACTTGATTCAAACTGGTTCCTTATAGAAAGGACCAAACCACCTTGATAGATCTTTGTTTTAGAGTGTAAGAAAAGGACAACTTTCAGTGACCAGTCATGTCTGAAAGATATCAAAAGAAGCAGCTAATTTGGTCGATTCATTGAGAAAGCAAAGCTAACAATATCGGGTATTGTGCATCAAAGGAAGCTAAGTGGCTCAGAGCCTTTTGCGTTGCTGCTCATTGGCTTGGCGTTCTGTACACACAGGCATCCTTTCACTTTTAACAAAATGGCTTATTTTCATTTTTGAAATGGCAGCCACGTGGGAGCCCCTGGTTGCTGTAGAGAAGACAGGGAGAGGCCCAGCTGGTTGATAGCCACTGGACTCCTTGAGCCCTCCTCTTTGCCTTGGCTGCGGTTGGGAGGCAGGAGTCTCGGGCGTTTTTTTAGTTTTTCGAATTAGTCTTTCGAATTAGTGCCCACAGACTCTGCAGCTATGAACATGCAATTAGTCTTTGTTGTGCACAAAAGGGAGCTTGACCCTTGCCCGACTTTGATTGGCATGTACAACTCTCATAGCTACTTACCTAAGGCCCTCTTTAAGGAGTGCAGCGTCTTGTTCCTGCACCTGCCTTCAGCTTTTCTCTTTTGTGACTTGTTCCACATAATATTCAGACCAACTCACAGCAAGATTGCAGGGAGGAAGGCGTCATGCAGGCACAGTAAGATTTCCTGTTTTTTCAGAGTGGAGGGGGGGGTGAGCGGGAGGGAGGGAGGGAGGTTTGAATCTATAATCTGAGTTTGGGGTAATTGCTGAGCCCCAAAACACTTAGCAGGAGCCTAAAGAACTATTTTTTTTTTTTAATAAACTAACACTTTGCTTGCTTTCAGAAGCAGACCTCCCTGTCCTGGGAAACAAGCACAAAGCTTGACATCTCTTTCCTACCTCACCTGCTTTCCCACCAACATAGAAACTTGTTAGTATGTTGAAAGACAATAGCTGTGAAAGACATGCAATTATTATAGTCAGAATTTTTTTTCTCTAAACCATGTATAGAGAAGAGCAATTGTTAACAGCCAGAATGAGTTAACTACTGTGGTGGTAGATTGAGTTTTCAAGAAGTGTTTTCGAGGAGTTCGTTTTGTTTTTAAAACAGCCTTCTTTCCAATTACTCATACCTAAAATGCATCATGATATATAAGCTACCCAGATATGAGTCTTGGAGCAAAACTCCAAAACCTGTCTAGTTTGAAATAAAATCCATCTTCAACTCCCACATCTGCAGAGAGCAAGTAATAAATTATTCAAAATTGTAATAGCTTCCTTTTTGGAAATGGCCATTTAGGTTTAGGCATGTTATTAGTTACTCTATACATTTTACTTCCTCTTTGTCCAAATTTAGTCTTCTATTTTGTGGTTTATTATCTGTTTAATTCATGAGAAAAACTGATGTTCAGAGACATAACCATGTCCAGTTGTTGAAAGGCAGAGGAAATAAATAAAAACTGGTCTTTTTGTTTGTTCTTTCGTGGTACTGAGAGTTTAATGTTTGAAATATGCATATTAGAATTTACATGGTCAAGAGTTTTTGTCCTTCAATGAAGTCATCTTGGGAGCACAGATGTGCCTTCCAGAGGTGGCTATCATTGTCTTTGGGATGCAATTTCTAACCTGAGTCATGTTTTACGTGGGAACATCTGTGTCACTGCATAGTCACACTATCTTGTTGACCATCTTTACTTTCCTTCCTTACTTAATTACCCTTTTATATGACCTGATACCCAGATTTTGAAAAAGAACTCACTAAACTCTGAAGAAATAATGTCCTACCAGTTCTAGAGATGATACATAAAGAACTCTTTCTTCCTTAAACAGATGTGACAAGCATGATTGGCATAGCTGTCACATTTTCAAAATGACTATCTTTCATGGGCCTTCCATTCAATGGACATCTGAGCTCCACAGTATGGAACAGGACATGGAATGCTAGGAGGGATTAGCACGTTTGTACCGCACTTCCTGTATTTGAATCCTGGCTCTACTACTTTATGGACAGTATGCTTTTGAGAAAGTTAGTTAAGCTTTCTAACCTTAGTTTTCTTTCCATAAAATGAAGATAATAAAATCTACTCCCAAAGGGTTGCTACATGAATTAAATAGTAATATGTTCACTACCCTGGGTCTAAAATTACTGCTCAGTAAATGTTAGTTTCCTATGCTCCCCTTCCTGTTTGATGCTTGGTAAAGTAAAATCTTTCTTTTTGTAAGCATACTCATTTTTTCTGTGACTCACAGGTCTGTGTTGAAAATAATCTTAGCCAGTGGCTATCAAACATCTTAAGAACAGAACTTACAGTTCACTGGAAAATACACAAAATCTCAGAACTTAACTACCAAGGTAGAAGTGCTATGGATGAAAGGTAAGTATGGGGTGTAAGCATTTATGGGATGTCTGTCCCCTTGGTTGAATTGTATTGCCATCACTGAATCCTATTCTTTACCTTCGCAGAGTTCGTAGCAGAGGAAGTCCTAGCCAAACTTTAGTCAACCCTTAAATAAATGCTAAATCATCCACAGTGTTAGACACACAGACTCAACCTACAGGTAGCCTCTGCTTTTCTGGTTCTTTATTGGCAATGTGTCTACACTGTAGCTTTTAGCAAATTTGCCTTCACTTTAGAGTTATGCATCTACACTTAAAATCCATGTGTTAATGATGTATACAACGGACACTTTGTTTTATACTTTGGAAACCCTTTATTACTGTTTATGGGCTTGTTAAATGAATTTAAACCACATTAAGTTTGGTAGACTAAGGAAAAGATTTCTAATACAGTGTGTTTTGAAACTGTCCTCATTGAGAAGTAATCCAAAGGCTGGGTGTGGTGGCCCACACCTTTAATCCCATCTTTCCAGAGGCAGAGGCAGGAGGTTCTGAGTTCTAGGCCATCCTAGTCTACAGAATAACTTCCAAGAGAGCCAATGCTATATAGAGAAACACTGTCTCAAAAGTTTAAAAAAAAATAGTAAAGGGAAAAAATCCAGGCTGCATGGACTTACATCATCTTGGTGGATGTTTTCCTAATATCTTAGCAAATGGAGTCATTTGAATACCCTGTTTCATTTTTTTTCCTATTGCTTAAAGGAAAGTGGGGGGCAGGGATTCTTTCACACAGTTAATAATTCAGAATATTCAAACAATTTAAGACCTTTAGACTAGATAGTAATAACACCTATCTGGTAAAAATGCAGAGAAAATGGTAAATTTTGATAAACCTATTTTTTTTTAAGTCAGCTGGAGAAGCTAATATTAAGAACTTATATCTAGAGTCATGGAAATACTATAATTTATAAAGGGGCATCATTGAAGGGAAATAATCTCAAAAGGCTTTGAAAATGTATTGGGTCAAACCGAAGTGAGAACAAGCAACAGAGCATAGCAAGAAAATGTAAGTTCAGTCCAATCTTTCGCCTGCCCTTTGAGAGAGTATTATTCTGTACCTGTGTTTGGGTAGTTCACGACCAAGTCCAGTAAGCTAGAAATGGGACAGTCATCAGATGTAGTAGTACCTCCACATGAGCATATTCAAGCAGGTCGAGATTTATGTGTCGAACTTACTATATTATAAAAAAGCATATAAGATATACAGAAAATGTTATTTTGCATTCTGTAAGTAGGATATGTGGATTAATAATGTACATTAGTCCTTTATATGTGACTATGGTTCAAGAATAATTATTAGGGGCTGGAGAGATAGCTCATTGGTTAAGGGCACTGACTGCTCTTCCAGAGGATCCAGGTTTGAACCCCAGCACCCACATTGTAGCTCACAACTGCTTATAACTCCAAGATCTGACATTTTCACATGTTCATACATGCATGTGAAACACCAATGCACATAAAATAAATTTAAATAAATAAATACATAAAAAATTTTGAAAAAAAAAAAAAAGAATGATTACCAGAGATCAGGCTGGAAAGTCTTTTATTGGCTCTGAGATCTGATGGGGTTAACCTTTGGAGGAGTGAGTTTCACTATAGTTGTATTTGGAAAGATTAGACCTGTTGGGTCATGTATTCAGCTTTAATTTGGTCTGTATTCAGTTTTTAACTGATAATAAAGAAAAGGCAGTAGAGCTTCAGTGATGGCTACAATCTCTCTTACAAGGCCAGCACAGCAAACTGTGGATCTGAGTAAACAGGCTGGGTAAACAGGTAAAAAAGATAAGATGGTGTCCCTTTCACCTTGATCAAGCAAAAGCTTTGGGGCTTTTCAGTCTTGTAAAACAGCAAGTCTAATGAATCACAGGATGACACGTTCTGTGTAAACAAGGCTTGGTTCATGCATTTGCAGACAGAGGATGGTTTGTAACATGAGTGCTCAGAGCAAAGCTTCTAATGTTGATGAGAAGGAAGCAGACATGGGGTTTGAAGACAGTAACAAAGAAGACAGCACATTTTGTTAATGCTTATTTCTGCTAGGGGAAAACTTGTGATGGTTAAAGGGGGTAAAGGCAGCATACGTTTTACTTGGAGAAAACTTAAATATTAAGCAATCATTTTTGCACAAGATCTTCTCAAAAACCCCTGGGTGAATTTCCCCACAGAAGTCTTTATTTCAGTGGTGTTCCATTCCTTCTAGATGTACGGCAATAAATGTAAAGCGTGGTTGTAAAGTTGGCTGACAAGGAGCTTTGCTATACTTACTGAATGAAGCGCAGTTTTACTGGGTCAGCTTCCATGTGAACACGTCATCTGCTGAACCTTTCACTTACATCAGGCCAGTTACTTTCTTGTTGTTTTGACAAAAAGCAACCTCAGAAAGGGCTTGTTTTGAGGGTACAGTCCATCGTGGTGGGAAACTTCTTGTGGCAAGAGTGTGAAACAGCTGGTCAAATAGCACCCACACTCGGGAAACAGGGAGATATGAATGATGTTGTTTAGCTGCTTTTTCCTTTTCCTCTTCCTCCTCCTTCTCCTCCTCCTCCTCCTCCTCCTCCTCC
>JADRCH010007414.1:1631655-1651472 GCA_019843965.1 Rhynchomys soricoides
TCCTCCTCCTCCTCCTCCTCCTCCTCCTCTTCTTCTTCTTCTTCTTCTCCTCTCTGAGGCCCCAGCCAATAGGGTGGTGCCACCCACATTCAGAATGAATGCTATCTATTCACTTTGTTTTAGAAACAGAGTCTCACTCTGTACTCCTAGCTGTCTAGAACTCAGTATGTTGACTAGAGTAGCCTTAAACTCAGAGAGATCCACCGACCTTTGTTTCCTCAAGAGCTCTTGGATCAAAGGGTCACCATGGCCAGCTTCCTGCTCACTGAAACCTCTCTGGAAACACCCTCATAGAAACATGTGAGGCATGTTTCATGTTGATTCTAAATCTCATTAGGTTGACAATCAAGATCAAATATATATATATATATATATATATATATATATATATATATATATATATTACTGTTTCTAGGTATTTTTAAAAACACGTTTGCCATGACCTCCTGATAGCTCCAGTAGTTCTCATCTGAAGTGGCTTCACTTTGGTGTATAGCACGGGTTTGGAGTTGGGCTGTAGGTAATTTGTTACTATTACTAAGAATCTGAGATCTGTTACCGATGGTCTGTTTTAGTAAAGGATACCTGATTCAAGTTCATTCTTAGGACAATGCTGTTCTCATTCACTTGCATCCCGAACCCTTGACCGTTTGGGAGAGGACAAGGGCACACCTGTGTAACTTCTGAGAGCTGGCCCTTTAATGTGAGCATCTTCTGCTGTGCACTAGCTGAAACTAGAGGGTAGCTGTGACATTTCATTGTTTCAATGAAAAATTCATATGAAAATAAGAACCCCAAGATGGGCAGTTTTTTCTCCTTACAGCAGAGATTCTCAACCTGTGGGTCACAACCGCTTAGGTGGTTCAATGAACTTTTCAAAGGGGTCACCTAAGACCATCAGAAAATACAGATATTTACACTACAGTTCATAATGATAGCAAAATTACAATTATGAAGTAGCAATGACAATAATGTTATGGTTAGGGGTCATCACAATGCGGAACTGTATTAAATGGTCACAGTGTTTGAAAGGTTGAGAACTGCTTCCTTAAAGAGTTAAATTGCTATAGCTATTCACTTGTTCAGTTGTTCAGGGAACATGCACTCGGCCTGTCTTAGGTATTTGAAAATTATACATCACATGAAAGAGAAGTTGCACCTACTACACTTTGAAGTTAAGTTGGATCTTAGGTTCAGTGGAGGGCTCAGCATGCACAAATATGGGTATAAAAAAAAGCAAAAACAAAACAAACAAAGAAACAAAAACACCCCAAATGTTTTTACAGAAGAAAAAAATCCAGTATCTGAAAGCCATAGGATTTGAACAGGTCATGGTGTATGCAGTTATATTTACAGTAATTACAACTCTGAAACACCTTTATTGTTGTTGTTGAGGGTACACGTGCAGAGGCTAGATGACAGCTTTGTGGAGCTGGTTGTCTACGTTCACCATTGAGTAGAATAGGGGAATTGGACTTAGGGCTTTTGGGGCAAGAGCTTTACCTGCTGAGCCATATACCTGGCCTCAGAGGCATCTATTTTAGTTTCTGCTTTTTAAAGACACATTAACTTATCATAGCATGTACTCCAAAAATTTCAAGCAAACACATCTGAATACGAATTTCTATCATCTGGAAAAATTTGCAACAGTCTCTATGTAATTTTTACCACAGACCTCCTTGACCTCTTACATAGGGTGCTATTTTTTCATACTTATAAAGTACTTGAGATCTAATTCCTACTCAGAACTTACTCATTTGAAACATACAATCTAGTACTCGCAAGATAGCTCAGCAGGTGCTGCAGTCAGGCGTCACAACCTGAGTTAGATCCCTGGAACCCACATGATAGATGGAAGGAACTCAATCCTAATGCTAATGGTTGTCCTCTGATATCCACAGTGCACTGTGGCACATGTGCACATGAACACACACGCACACACACACACACACAACACACACACACACACACACATACACAAAGTAAAAAAATTAAAATTTAAAAATCTAGTGGATTTTATTCGACTGGTAAAGTTGGGCATACTTCACCACATCTAAGTCCTGAAAAAAACACTTTCATCAATCCAAAAAGAAAGTTCTGTACTCATTGATAGTATATATTCATTTCTCTGTTCCTAACCCTCGGGGGAGATTTATCTGCTCTGACTATTACACATAAAGGGAATTATGTGATGAGCCATTTCCTTTTTCTTAGCAAAGTGTTTCCAAGGTGCATACATGTTATTGCATGTAACATACTACGTTTTGTTGCTCAGTTATACCTCATTGTGTGCAAATTAGCATGTTTCATTCATCAGTTCATGAATACGTAATTTGTTTCTAGATTTTGGCTATCATAGATATTGCTGTTATGGGCATTCATGCATAATTTTTCACATGAACATATTTTCATTCTTTTGCATATATTCTGGAGGATATATATTCATGTGATAATTCCATGGTTAACATTTTGAATCATCTGAGTTGTTTTTAATGGTTAGCAATATTGTATAATCCTACTAGAAATATATAATAGTTCCAATTTCTTGGTATCTTCACAGCATATTATTATCTTTTTAAAATAACAGCCTTTCTAATAAGTGTGAAATGATACTTGACTTTGTTTTTTGTGTTTGTACATTGTCTTGGATATTGAACTCCAAGCCTTGTACATGCTTGTGTTGAACCACTGAGCTATATGACTGCCCCTCTCCTCGTTTTGAAACTGGCTAAGCTATCTATATAACACAAGCTGACCTTGAACTCAACCTCTGCCTTCTTAGTTAGGATTGTAGGAGTATACCACCAA
This sequence comes from Rhynchomys soricoides, assembly GCA_019843965.1. NCBI lineage: Eukaryota > Metazoa > Chordata > Mammalia > Rodentia > Muridae > Rhynchomys > Rhynchomys soricoides. The sequence continues at coordinate 1,634,464 of JADRCH010007414.1, forward strand.
GCTTGGGTTCGTAGTAGTTTTGGCTAACATTTTCCTAATGACTAATGCTTTGAAACTTTGTCCTAAATTTATTTGCTACTTATATATCTTTTTAAAAATGTTATCTACATTAGCATTTCTATTGGTCCAATAAAACATTGTGACCAAAATCAACTTGGAGAAGAAAGTATTTATAGCAGCTTACAAGTCTCAAGTCACACTACACTCCTTTGCTAAGGGCAGTTAGGACAGTAACTCAAGAGGGGAACCTGGAGGCATGAACTGAAGCAGAGGCCATAGAGGAACACTGCTTATTGGTTTGCATTCCATGGCTTGCTCAGTCGGCCTCCGTATAGCTCCCAGGACCACCAGCCAAGAGGTGACACTGCTCACAGTGAGCTGGGCCCTCCCACATCAATCGCCAATCAAGAAAATTCCCTATAGTAGGCCAGTCCTATGAAGGCATTTTCTCAGTTAAGATTCCTTCATCCAAAACGAAGTTGACATAAAAACTTATGAACATAAATATCTAATATGACTTTTTGCCTATGTTTTATTTGTGTCTTATGTCTTTATTGTTGAGTTGAGTTATAAAACTAATTTATATGTTCTAATTAGGACCTCCTTATCAAACACATGACTTATCAGTAGTTTCTGTGTACTGTCCTTCCACTTTCTTTTTTCCCAACCTAATATTTTTATTGATTATTTGGGAATTTCACACAACACACCCCAATCACACTCACTCCCTAGTCTTCCCAGGTCCTGCCCCTTCTTGAATTTAGCTACATTTCCTTTGGTTCCTTATGGGCACAGTACTATTTAAATGAAAGAATAATCCATGGAAATAGCCCCTGGCCTTTGGGGTCTGCTAGGGGTTAATGGCTGGAAAGCCTGAATTATCTTTAATCCTATTACTGGATTTAGATAATAGTTTAGAATTAGCTAATCATTATCGACTTGCCTAAAATTCCATTGTAATCCTGGAATAGATAGGGACCTGGACTAGTATTTAATTCCTTAAGATTACAGGACTGGTGTGGAGGCCCAGTGGTCGAAGGAGGACAAGGACATTTTGCTGTACATAAAATCAGCTTTGAACTAAAGGAAGGATTTCGAACTCACTGTTTGAAACTTTGACCTTGATTTGAATCAAATTTTGATTGGAAAATAAAACAGACTGTTATTAACAAAAGTCTAACCAACATCTGGAAATTGCTGAAGTGGTTAAAACTGGAATACAGTTTAAGACCCAAGAGGAAGGTATAGGTGACTCCACCCTGAGACCCTGATGCATATAAAATATTAAAACAAATGTGTAGGTTTGAAAGTGAGTTTCTGGGTATACGGAGTAGTCCTTTCTGTTTTCTACATTTTCCTCTTGAGTTCCTCGGTACATCTGAGGATTTTGCTCATAGAATCTTCCACTCTCAGAATTCAAAGGAATCTTAGCAGTCATATAATCCAAGTCACCACCCCTTTTTCAAATATACTCCCTAACAATAAATATTTGTGGCAAAGAGAATACTAGAAGCAACCAGGAGGGATGGATGGCTCAAGGAAGTTATGGCTGTTTCAGGAAGGACAGACACAAATTAAAGAGAAAGAGATGAAGTATGTTGGGGCTTGAGGGAGGACAAAATAAAGTTTGCAAAGCCTCAAGCAAAAGGCTAGCTTTTGAGATTTCCTCGTACAAAAAGACATTTATATTACCAGAGCTCCTCCATTCATACTTAACCATTTCCATCTGTGATGTCCTACCTCATTTTAGAGTGCTCTGTTCTGTCTTACTAAGGTGTTATCTGTGAATACACCTCTGTGTCCCTCTATACAAGTACCTCCAGAAGGAAAAAAGAGAACATGACCTCCTTTATTTGTGTAGCCCTTCTAGTTTCTGACATTTGGGTCACTTAGGGAGTAATATTGGGGCACGCCTATAAATATGAGCCATGGGAATAATAAGGTTAATGCTTGGCCTCAAAGCCCCAAGACTGGAGATTCTAATGTGGCTTTCAACTTATTCTACGCCCGCGGGAAAGCATGGTGGTTAATATTTATTGTCAGCTTAATAGGCTTTGGAATCACCCAGGTAACAATCCAGTAGGTCTGTAATTGCTCTTTTTGGCTACTTTATTGGGTTCTTTTACCTACCACCCTTCTCCACCCCAATCCCTTCCAACCCCCCAACATTAGGTGGGGGAGAAATAAGGTTAGAGGGGGAAAGGGAAGTAGATGCCTTTAGACTGCTGCCTGTGGATTAGGAGCGTGGTGGAGTTCCTTGAGGCAATGTTGATCTTCTGCTGTCAAGGTATCCAATTTCTTCTTCTCTCTTTGCTCAAGACCATTTACCAAACCTCAGCCACAGGAACCAGGAGCAGCAGCCTCTTGGCAGTCTGACATTTATATACCCTCTCCAGAGTCCCCAGAATTTCCAAATGGAAACTATCTACACCTGGCAGAATCATACCTGCTGGAGCATGAGACAAATCATAGCTGCTGTGGACAAGCTGAAGCAGCCACACCTGGGATTAAAACAAAAACGTATTTGCATAGAATAACTGAGTTTTTAAAGAAACCAAAATTCTTCCTACATGGGCCTGCCTGTGCGAGAGTTTCTAGCTTGTTTTAACTGAGATGGAAACCCTACTATGAATGATGGAGGCACAGGGCATGCGCTGAAGAAAAAGGAGAATGTGAACTGAGCATTCATCACATTTTGCTTCCTAGTTAGGTGACCAGCTGCCTGACATGTTATGGCCAGATCTTCCCTGCAATGACAGGGTGTACTCTCAAATTACGAGCCCAAATAAAATCTTCCTTAAGTTGCTTTACTTGGACTTGTTTTCACAGAATGATCAAAGTAACCAATACAGGAAGTCTGTTAACACGAGTCTAGTGACTTTTTATGTGAGATGCATAGAGCTAGTAGCTCTTCCTTCACCCATTTGGAAGGAGGAGAAAACACGAGAATGCCTGTTGCCTGGCAAATGATAGCAGCAAAGATTTAGATGAGAAATCAAAGAAATGCTCAAGAAATGCTTACTGGGATGAATTACACAGGGCAGGGGGAAGAGTCTTGAACCCAATGGAGACACTAGCCTGTCTCACTGTTGATGGTACTTCAGTTGTATTTCATTCCAAAGCCTCATAGTGGTTCCTTCATGACTGTAATATAATCAGACTACAGAAAACCTAATAGTATATTGTTCTGTGATAATGTGGACATATTTGATTGTGTTCATCTGTCCTTCAGTACAAGGTAACAGATCAAGTTTCATCAGAATGGTACTTTAGATGCTGTGTGGTGAAGGGGTAAGTAGAACTCATACTTAATTCAGGAAGCAAACTTGTACTTCCTGTTCCCTTCCAGAGCCAACCCTAGGACATCTTTGCTTGTAGAGATCTTAAGAGGCGAGGGGTAAGTGATTGACAGAAAGACAGTCTTATTTTGGAAGACTGTATAAGGACTCACAGGAGAGCAAAGACTACAAGGCCCTGTAGTGTAATTGTAGGAGGAGTTCATAGGTGACATGATCAGGCTTGGACACCATTCTCTCTGTTGACAGTCTTCTCAAAGCTTCCTGGAACACATGCTCTCTGGGATAAGTCTTGAAAGAGAAACACAATCATCATACAAAACTATCAAGAAGCCTTTCAATTCAATCCAAGGTACTACCTAGCATGAGCAAAGGCAGCAAAAGTGGGAGATGGCTTTCCTCGGAGCACAGCATGTGAGGAGGGAAAGGGCAGTGAGATTAAGAGAACAGTAGCAGACAGCAATAGCATGATGTAACACCATGGGATGGCCACTCACAGTAATTTAAGACAAAGAACATAATTTTGTTGGCTAAAATTTGATAGCGTGCATTCTATACCATCGATAATGCATTGGATGGTTTTGGATAGTATCAATTTATTGCCTGGTTTCACATCTAGCAAATGAAATTAGGAGAGAATTGTATAATTGGCCCTAAGAGATGTGTTTAGAACTAGACTTTGAACCTAGAAACTGTCCGCTTTGTTGTTGTTGCTGCTGCTGCTGCTGCTACTGAATTTGATGATCATGATGATGATCCTTACCACAAGGCAGCAGCTTCGTTTGACAGCCTTTTGGCACTACATCATGGTCAAAAATGAATTTTATTAGAAAACATAACGTAGATGCTAGTTCAACCCTCTGGAAGGCAGTTGAAATATGTTTGGTTATAAAGAATGGATGCATAGAAAATAAACCTTGAAGATGGAAAGGTAAAAACTGGCTCCCACAGGAGAAGAACCTACCTGTATAAGAACAAAATTCTTTCAAAAAAGGTTGTAAGGTCTCTGTATTAGTGAAAATTCCTATGATCCTGCAATGTTTTCAGAAAAATTTAATTTCTTGCCAAAGTACATAGAGAAGCACAAATCAGGTTCTATTATAAGTAGGGAATCTCTTTATGATCGCTAGGCCATCAAAAGGCAACTTCCTCCCTGATATGCCTTGTTCCACTTAACCGTACTGCCCTGGGACTTGGGAGAACCATTCCATGACTCTGTTTGTATCCCAGGCCTTCAACTTCATTTACATATATGCTTGGCTTCATTTACATATACATCTGGGACCTAGCTCTGACACTGATTTGTTGTATGGTTTATAGGCAAGTCACTTAACTAAAGTTACTTTAGTCTATCATGTAATGATATCAGTGCTTACCTTGCCTACCTCAACAGATGGAAAAGGCATAAAATATGGCATTATGAAGGTTAGGGCTTTGGGAAAGCAAAAAAAAAAAACTGAAATAAATAAGAAGCATAATTATTATTCTCTTTGCTTTTGCCTTATCGCCTACAATGACATTTCTCAACCGATTAAGAGAAAGAATAAACTCTATGCCTTACCTTTTGGAAATTTAAGAATGTGAATCTTTCAGCTCCAACGAGCTTTTGCAGGGAGAAAAAGAGGCCACCTTTGTGCTTCTGGCAGCTTCTTTATTAGGCCTTAGCAGCTGTTTTTTTCTTTCATATTATTATCATTTCATTTTGTCTAATTTCTGGAGAGTGCTTTGCCTCCTTCTTTGAGAATAGTGGCTCTTGGTTGTTGTCAGAATTCTTACATAGTGAGAAGCAAAGTCCCCAAGCAGGCATGAGCAGACTCTTTTCTCTTGTGTGGCCAAAGGCACTAAGGACAGTAATTGACAGGGGTGGGGAGAGGCTTTGCAAACGGAGGACAAGTGTCCAATTCATGGCACACAGGCTGACCTCCTCACCTGGGCAGCGTCTGAAGACACCTGCCTGGGATCATTAAGGCTTCTTGCCCAATTGACATAGTGTGACTGCCTCCGCTCATGGAGATGAACAAAGCCAAGCATTTACTGACTGGAGTGCAGAGATGAATACAATTTGCCTCTTCGGCCAGGCCAGGCACAGACAGCTGCTCATGCAAAGGGGTTTCAAATAAACGTGTTTCTATTTAGAATGTGTATGTTTTGATTGAATTTGAAGAAAAGCGTGAGGTGGCTCCCCCTTGGAAAACAAATTAATTATGTACTCCTGTGTGTCTGATGGTTGGAAGCCAGACATGTCTACAACAGCACTTCATGGAAAGAATTTTCTTCCCTGATGAACGTGAGACTCTTCTGTAGGACAACAGCTGGTGTTTTTGCAATGTCACATGGCTGCTGCCCCAAAAGGGTCTTTTTGGGAAACTTTAGAACAATATAAATATTTCTTTTATATTTGATGCAGCTACCCCATGATTTTGTTGTAGTTGTTTTCTTCATTTTGGAAGGTGCATTCAGAGTTGTCCCTGGAGTACTTTGAAGCTTGGATACGGGCTCTAGGAAGGGGATTTGCTGTTGAGTGTGCAGTTAAAAAGGCTCCAGGGAGGCAAGAGCTAGTAGACCAAGTGACAAGCCCAAACAGTTATTGGACTGAACCATTTGCATTTCCATTCAGTTGATGCTGTCTGGGCCAAGCTGTTGACTTAGCCCTGTTGTGACTTGGGTGGCTTTGACTCTTCCATTCAGGCTTTAGAAACATCATTGAGTTAACAGGCCACACACCAATTCACCCTTCTCCCTCCCTACTCTTCAGCTCCTTTGTGTTAGATAAGGAGGCCTTTTCCTGGTACAAAAAGGTAGTGAGCCTAAGGTTCCATGAGCAATGTGCCCCTTATACCACCCCCAATTTGGTCTTTGTGTGAGGCAGCTTTTGTTTCCCTCTAAGAATTAAAAGTTAATTGATACCTCAAATGGATGTTGGTCACAATGCATTTCGCCATCCAATGCAGTCCTGCATCCCATTAGATTAACCCTCTTCTGCAGTTCATTGTAAATAAACAGCCCACAACGAAAAAGCTTACCTACCTGAAGCATTGTATTCCCTTGGATTCTGCAGTGAAGCTAAAATTCTATGACAATGTCCATGGGTTAATTAATTTAGATTAATGACTCTTGGAGCCCCGCTTTCCTTTGCCTTTTATACTTGTCACAGACTGCTGAACAAGTTATTTCTAAATGTCTGAATGTGTCAGCCTATCCATCTCAACCCAAGAGCTTTAACTGTGATACTGCAAATTCTTCCAAATGAATCCAGTCTACATCGCAAGGTGGTAATCTAGTACTGATGAACTGTACATTCATGTGATTCTTATGATTAGAATGTATTTTCATAAAAGAGAAATGTAACTTTTTTCCAACCATGGAAGATAAAACATCCCATGAAGTCAACAGAAAGCTCCACTTAATTAAGTTGAGAAATAAAGAATATACTTGTTAGACTTTTACTGTTATCTTCAAATACAGAGGAGATGTTTGAATGATCTGACATGTTTTGACAGAATTTGGGTTACAACAATATGTTCTTGACATTTGAAGCTTAGAAGCATGTAAGTTGTTCTTGATGCTAAACAGCTGATTTTCATTACATCACAGGCAAGGCCACACATGTTTATTCCATTAGAAGAATTTTTTTCACTGTGGGTCAAGATAATTTAGCAATGTAGTGGATGGGTATGGTGGATATATATATACTTTATTGCAATTCCTATTTCTATTCATACATACCACATAATGCGCCCTACACTCCTTGCAATATCACAATAAAACGATGACTTTTTTGTTAGGTGGTCGTGGTACACATCTTTAATCCCAGCATTTGGGAAGCAGAGGCAGGCAGATCTCTTGAGTTACAGGCCAGCCTGGTCTACAGAGCAAGTTGCCTGTATTTTCATTTTCATTCATTTTTAAAAAGCTTTTTAACTTCATCCTAATTTCTGTCTTGACCCATTTTTTTAATTCAGTGGTACATTGTTCAGTTTCTATGAGTTTGTGTACTTTCTGTTGTTGTTGATATTCAGCTTTAATCTATGGATGCCAGATAGGATATAAGGTATTATTATTTTTTATCTGTTAAGGGTTACTTTGTGTCCATGTAATGTGTTCAGTTCTGGAGAAAGATTCATGAGGTACTGAGAAGGTATATTTGTTTGTATTTGGATGAAATGTTTTGTAAATATGTTAGGTACATTCGGTTTATAACATCAGTTAGCTCCAGTATTCCGCTGTTTAGTTTTTGTTTGGATGACCTGTATATTGGTGAGGGTGAGGTATTAAAGTCTCCCACTATCAGTGTATGCTGGTCAATATGTAATTTGAGCTGTAGTAGTGTTTCTATTATGAACTTAGGTGTCTGTTTGGTGCATAAATGTGTAGAATTCCAATATCCTCTTAGTAGATTTTTTTATTTATGTTTGTAGTATCCTTCTCTATCTCTTCTAATTAGTTTTGTTTTGAAGACTGTTTTGTCAGATATTAAAATCAGGAAACCTGTTTGCTTCTTGGATCCATTTGCTTGACCTTTAACCCTGAGGTAATGTCTATCCTTGGCAGTAAGGTATATTTCTTGGATGCACCAGAAAAAGTGAATTCTGTTTTCTAATCTGACATGCTAGTCTGTATCTTTGGGCAAGTGGAAGGGGGAAATGAGAGTCGTAATGTTTAGAGTGTTTTAATCATGAGCAGTGTTTATTTATTTATGTAATTTTGTTGTTATGGTATGGGTTTTTTCTCCCTCTTTTGACTTACTGTTCTGGGACTATCTGTTCTTTGTGTTTTCGTGAATGTGGTTAACTTCTTCAATCTGATGTTTTCCTTCTAGTGCCTTCTGTAGAGCTGGTTTGGTAGATACTGCTTAAATTTGGTTTTATTGTGGAAAGTTTTTCTTCCTCCATCTACTGTGATTGATAGTTTTGCTAGGTATAGCAGTCTAGCTTGGCATTAGGGGTATCTTAGAGTTTGTAGAGCATCCATCCAGCCCCTTCTAGCTTTTAGATTCTCCATTGAAAACTCAGATATTATTCTAAGGAGTCTGCCACTATATTACTTGGTCTTATTCCCTTGAAGCTTTTAATTTTCTTTCTTTTTTCTGTACATTTAGTGTTTTGATTATTATGTGTCATGGGAAATTTCTTTTCTGGTGTCTATTTTGTGTTCCGTATACATTTTGTACCTTGATAGAGAACCTCCTTCTTTAGATTAATGAATATTTTCCCATGATTTTGTTGATAGACTGACCTCTTAGCTTTTGTGTTGATGTACTAAATTTTTCATTTCTACTTTTATCTAAGTTGAGTGATTTATTTAGTGAATTTATTTTTACTTTCATATCTTGAACTGGTTTCATTGCATCATTCCTCTGCCTGTGTTTTCATAGATTTGATTATGGGATTTATCCATATCTTCTTTGAAGTCCTTGAACACCTTCCTAATTGTTATTTTGATGTCCTTTTCTTCTGCTATGTTGCATTTCTCAGGGCCTACTATAGTAGGGTTACTGGCTTCAGGTGGATGCATATTGTCTTGGCTGTTATTATTTGTGGTTTTGAGCTGGTGTGTGAGCACTTGGGATTTGGATGGTTGAGATGATTCTAGGTGTTGATATCTTGTCCTGTTTTTGTTGAGTGGGTGTTCCATTCCTTGGTTTCTATTGCCCTTTCCAGATCTTAGGAAAGTGTGGTAGCTGTGGAGAAGGTGCTTCTGCAGGTCTGTAGGTGGCAGAAAGCAATAAAGGTCATTAGGAGAAAGGGCTGAGAGGGGATTCAGGAAAGACCTAAGAAGGATCTTGTCCAAACAAAGAGGCGTGGTTCATAGGAGTTGGAGGTGTGGTAGAAGAAAGGGCTCTTTCAAGTAGGCTGCAGTAAGGCAAAGAATAATCTGGAGAGACAGGAATGGATGGGATAGGGGAATGCTGTTTCTGATGGACTTTTATGATGTTAACAGGAGACACAATTTGATGGCAAAGTCCCTGATCCTCTGGCTCTTACAATCATTCTGCCCCCTCTTTCTGCAATGTTCCTTGAGACCTAGGTGTGGGGGTGTATTGAATATGTAACAGTTGGGACTTCCTTGCTGAATTTTAATCAGATCATTTGTTTCATTGACTATTTTTTTTTTGAGTTCCTTATATATTAAGCATATTACTCCTCTGATGTATAGCTGGAAAAGATTCTTATTCTGTGGGTTTTTCTTCACTTGATTATTTTCTTAGCTCTGCAAAAGCTTTTAATTTTATTAGGTCCTGCAAGTCAATTGTTAGCCTTTATTCCTGGGCACATGAAGTCCTATTCTGAAAGTTCTTTCCTACACTTCCATTTTGTAGGGCATTGCCTTTATTTTATTTTAATTGTTTTAGTGTTTTGGGTCTCAAATTGAGGTCTTTGATCCACTAGGAGCTAATTTATATTTAAGGTGATAGATATAAGTCTAATTTTATTCTTCTCCATGTGGACCATGCCTAATCTTTAATTAGGATCTTTGTTTTCTGAATGTTTGGGGCTTTTGTTGTGTGGTGTATGTCTGTGTGTGTGTGTGTGTGTGTGTGTGTGTGTGTGTGTATGTGTGTGTGTTCTTTGTGTATTCTAGAGACTAACACTCTGTCAGATATATGGCTGTTAAAATTTTCTCACCTAAAAGGCTGCCTCTTCACTACAGTGATGATGTCCTTTGCTGTCCAGAAGCTTTTACTTTTATTAGCTTCTATTTATTACTCTCTTAATGTCCAAGTTCCTTCATCTGCTTGAAGTTGAGTTTTGTGCAGGGATAAGGATCTATTGTATTCTTCTTCATTTAGCTACCTAGTTACAGCATCACCATTTGTTGAGATGATGTCTTTTCTCCTATGTTTATTGGCCTCTTACTCAAAAATCAAGTGTGGGTTTTTATGTAGGTCCTCAATTCTATCCCATTCATCAGTGTCTGATTTTTTCAAGCCAATACCATTCTGGGTTTTTAAAAATCAATATAGCTTTCTACTATAACTTGAAATATGGAATGGTGATATTATCAGTCATTCTTTTATTTGGGATTGTTTTGGTCTCATGGGTCTTTTGTGTTTCATATGAAACTTTAGATTTTTAAAAAAATTTCTGTAAGGAATTAAAATTTTGATAGGTATTATCTTGAATCTGTAAATTGCATTTAGTAGGATGGTCATTTTCACAATATTAATCCTACCAATCCATGAATATGGGATGTTTTTCAATCTTCTGTTATTTTCTTCAGTTTTCCTTTCACTATAATGAAGTCTTTCAGTTCCTTGGCTGTATTTATTTCATGCTATTTTATTTTTCTTGAGTCTGTGAGTGGAATTATCTCCTGATCTAATTTTTAGTATGCTTATCATTTGTATATGGGAAGACTAATAATTTTTGTGTTAATTTTCATTCTCGTTTCTTGTTCTCTCCTGCTTTAGACTCTTTCCTCCTCCCACAGCATCCATTTCTTACTTTTATATCATCATACACATATATGTACCTATATACAGTTAAATTTAGAATCTATAAGCAAAAGACACATTCAGCATTTGTCTTTCTAATCAAGCTTATTTAATCTCCAAGTCCATTCATTATGCTAAAAATGACATAATTTCCTTCTTTACAGCTGAATAAAACTCCATTGTGTATGTATTCTTTGTTTTCTTTGTCAATTGATGGGCATGTCAGCTGGTTTCATTTTCTGACTTTTGTGAATATTGCTACAGTAATGTATCTGTGTGGTATACTGACTTAGAGTCCTCTGGTTATATACCTAGGAATGGTTTATCTGGGTAATAAAATAGATGCACTTTCAGATTTATCTTGAAATACCATGGGATTTTCATAGTGCCTATAGCAGTAGTTCCTAACAGGAAATGAGTTTGCCATCCAGCAGGTATATAGAAATGTCTCACTGTATTTTTGTGACCACAGTTGATATAGAAATGATACTGGTATCTTGATAGAAGAGCTGAGGGAAGCATCTAAATGGGCAGTAAGAGGATCAGTAAGGGCTTGCTGAGTCATTGTGAACACTAATGAAAAAAGGAATAGCCACAGTAACAGTTCTGTCTGTGTTTATCATTATAGTATTTTATTCCTCATGCATTTGGGACCATTAATTTATGACTTTCAGAATACACCGAAGTATTATTTAAGGACAGTTACTGGGCTTTCAGTGTTTCCTTACATTTTGAGCCCAAAGCAAATACCTCTCCCAACCCACCTGCTTATCCTAGTCCCAGCCTGTTGCTACTAATCCTATGATGCATGAGCCAGTCCCTAAAACCAAGCATTATCCACTCCAATATGTCAATAGTACTGAGGATGAGAACCCTTGACTTGAAATTCTAGGAGTATATCGATGGGAGGAACTGGCAGGAATAGACAGTAAGCACAATCATACACATCATAATAGCAGGCCCTCTTCACTCTACGACTATGGCTTTACAGGTGCTATGTGACACACATGTTGATCTATCTTTTGTCATACCCATCTCAGGAGCCACCAGACTGTATACTGTACTCCAGCATCAGTGTCATTTCTAGGCATGAATTAATTCTAGTTTTATTTTTTTTATGCTGTGATAAATTACTGTGACCAAAAGCAACCTGGAGGGAGGAACAATTCCAGGTCACAGTGCATCACTGAGGGAAGTCAAAGCAGGAGCTGAAGATAGAAACTTGAAGGCAGGCATGTTTGCTAGTCTACATAGCACTAACTCCAACCAAGGACTCGTGGACAATGCTGCTTGCTAATTGCCACTTTATATTCAACTAACTTTCTAATACAGTTCAGCATCACCTACCTAGGAATGGTGCTGCCTAGAATGAGTGGAGCCCTCCTACATCAATCAACAATTAAGACACCCCCATTTTAGCCAAATCCACAAGCCAATGTGGTTTAGGCAATTCCTCATTTGAGACTCTTATCTCAGGTGATTCTTGCTTGTGGCATGTTGACATTTAAAACTAACCGTCATAGCTACTGATCTGTTCTTGAGTAGGGTCACAGGAACAGTGCATCGTGTTCCACCAACTATAAGTGTCAAATGAGTTCTACTTCCTCTAACAAGAAAAAAAATTCTCTCAAGTCCTCTCCTTGAAAAAATATAATCAGATTAATAAATATGTTGCGGTAGAATTGTCATGGTGGAATTTAGAGAGTTATTATAAATGAAGTGCTCTAAAGCATCTTTTCTGATGTAATGTAATAATTTGATATGGAGGGTTAATTTGAAACTGCTTTAGTCGTCTCTAAATAGTAAGGGATGTTGCCCTGTAAAAAGCTGGTGAATGCAAGAGTAAAAATTGAATATTAATTAAAATCCTTTCACTAGTAACTCAATATAGAACCTTAAGTAAATGAGTTAGCATCTACAGGCCATGTTAAATGATCGTACTAATAGTGTTAATTGAGTTTAGCATTAGGGTGAGAATGAAATGCCAGGGGTTCTGTTCTATAATAGATAATGAATATTAGGTTTTATTCTCTTCCTTAAAAGACTATCAGGACTCATTTTTATTATTGTATTTACTTTTAGAGACAGGGTACTGTTGCGGGAATTATTTAAAAAAAGAAGGAATATATTGCACGTTCCCATGCTATGCCCTGGTCCTCTCAGCCCCGTCCCCCTGGCCTGCCATGCACTGGCGAGCAAAGGCCAACCTGCTTTTATCTTGTGGAGCTCTGAGTCAGGTTGCTACCACACCGGCCCCAAGCTTCAATATCCCCACGGCCTCTGTGATGCACATCAGGCAAACCCACACTTCATTTGGAACCCATACAGCTGCCAAGTGAAGGAAAACACAACACAAACTTAGCTCAGAAACAATAGTAACTCAATCTCTGGGTGCAACAACTAAAACCTAATCTTGTAAGCCTTATCAAAGTCTGATTCCTCTGGTGGCGAATCCTTTTGGCTCTGCCATACCAGGAGATTCTAGTAGCTACATCTTACCCATTATCTGTCCCCATTCCAAAAGGACCCTTTCTCTCTCCTCCTACACTTTTCTCCTCCCCAATCTGAAAATCCCTCCTCCTCGACCAGTGATTGGCTCTTTTATTCATTAGGAGATTGGTTCACAAGAAGTTACATGAGTATGTAACTCACCCCTTTTCTGAAGCCCTCCCAGGAGGGCAGAATTAGCAGAATACAAACAGCCCCAGGCCTATCCACAACAGGGTACATGGCTCTTAGGCTAACTTCAAACTCCCTGTTAGTGCTGAACAACATTGAACTTCTGATCCTCCTGCCTCTCTGTTCCAAGTCTGGTATTACAGGTTTGTGCCACTATACCAAGTATATATGGTATCAGGGATGGATTCCAAGGCTTTGTGCATGCTAGTAGAATGCTCTACTGACTGACTTATAGGCTCCACCTAAAACATTATTTTACTTGGAAAAAGTAAAGATTTCATTACCTTTAACTGGAAGTAATAATAATAGCAGTAATAGTAGAGATATGAATATGAAACTTGGAAAAGTCTGTTTCACTAGGAGAGTCCAATACAACATCTCTCCACCCAAAAGCTAGAAGGCTGTGGATTTGTTTCTCCAGTTTCTCATCACCTATGTCTTTGCCCTGTTCTTAAAGCCAGCTGGGCTGCTTTAGCTTTAGCTCTGTCAGAACAAAGAGCTAATAAGGGCAAAGACAGAGCTGTATCCCCATGGGGAGCAGTTACGTTCGCTTCCTTTTTTGACCCTCTCCTGCTTTTCTAACCCTACCAGTTTGTCTTTTCCTGGGTTTTTCCCAAGGTATATGAGAAAGAGGAAGAATGGCTGTGGAGCTGCCCTAATACCAACACAGCTAAGTCTTACAACCATACAAACCAAGCTCCCGTTTTACTGGCCCTTGAGAACACACAATCAGCCCTGACGATTGCATAAAGGCCATAATCTCAGTATATAGGTTATCACTATTTTCATTTATTGTATCTTTCTATATTCTGTATGGTCCCATCAAAGAAGCGCAGCTGTTTCTTGATGCTCTATCTTGGTCTTTGGGTATTTAACGCTATATAAACTGAGCCCTGCCATTGTCAGCAATGCCAAAGAACAAGATCTGTAAAACTTGCAACAAGGCTCAATGTTGTTACCAGGCTGCTATTGATAGCATCCTACTATTGTTGTGATACATTTGGCATATTGAGTACAAAGCCTGAACAGCAAAACTCTCCGCAACCCAAGGTGAAGACAGCATTTCAGAGAGCTATTGCTTTACTTTCTGTTGTGTGTGTCTTTGCTAAGCCACTACACCTCTCTCCCAGAGCAGTATGAATTTTACTATTCGGTTATAAACAAAATAGCAGCAGCAAAAGTCTTCAGTACAAAGGCAGTTTCTCTTCCTACTTCTTACCTATTTCATTCATTTGTATCAAAGTAAGAATGACCCTGAGTTAATTGTTTCTAAACATGCTGCCTAAATTGTGCTCACCTGTCAGAACAAGGTCTACTGATTGTTTTGGAGTCAGTTTAAGACTTCAAGGCACTCCAGAGGCTTGGGAAAGCCATTCCATTTGTGCTTTGACTTCCTGCCTGAAAACTTAGCTGATTCGCACCAGGTACTCTTGACTAATTAATCACAAACAAATGATGATATCTTGCTTGCATGTGCTTATGCATGCATGAGCAGGACGTGATGGGAAGGAGATAGAGGTAGCAGGGTACTAGCTAGTCTGTGTGGGTATGTAAGGAGTAGGGTCTGTCTTCCTCCTAATTTTTACACACTAGAAAAATGTAACACACCACAAGAGCAAGCTTTCCGTGTTCTAGTGAGTCTTCTTACTACGGTACAAAGCAGGCTGATGTACTTTTGGAGATGTATTTTTCTCAATTTTAAACAATGGGAAATAATTCCTATTTGCTTCCCAGATGTTAGAGTTTGAACATGTAATGTTCCTTGTAGGCTCATGTATTTGAATGCTTGGACCCCAACAAGTAGTGTGCTTTGGGAAGGTCGTAGAATCTTTATGAGTGTGGTCTACTTATGAAAAGTGGGACATTAGGGGGAGGCCTTAAAGATGCTATTTGCTTTGGGTCCCAGGCAGAATTCTTTGCTTATTTATTTGCCAAGGTATGAATGGGTTGTTCTTTAACTTCCCACTGCCACAAACTCAGGTCCCTCAGCTCCCATTCCTTCCCCGTGGCGATGGGACTGTATTCTCTGAAATTGTGAACCACAAAACCTGTTCTTCTTTAAGAGAAGGCAAAAGCTTTTAAGGTATGCCCTTGAAAAACCAGATATCATAGAACACCTTCACTGTGGTTAATGAAATTATACAGCCCAGGGTAAAACTTGATCACATTTCTAGGCAAAGATACTTATTGTAAAAACTTGTGACACATTACAATGGAGATTAGTATAAACCCCAGATACCCATAAGTCTCTTTGCTGGCCATTTCTCTTTAATCTTTACCTTATCTCTTCCCAACTATTTTGAAGCAAACCTACCCTATTTCATTGCCTTCATAATTAATATAATGATTATTGCTACAACATAAAGACATCAAGACAATTTTATTGTTTTTAACATTTCTCTCTCTCTCTCTCTCTCTCTCTCTCTCTCTCTGTGTGTGTATATGTTTGTTCATGCTGCGCATGCTCACAAGCATGTGCACAAATCATGGCACAAAATAAACTCAAGTCATCCATCAGGGTTTTTGCATCAGATGCCATTACCCACAGAGCAATAATCTCCTTGGCCCTAGAAGATTTTCAATAGATTTGCAAGAGTGGCAGAAAATCTCGTGATGGGCCAGACTCTCATTCTGAATAAGTGTCAGGTCTGCTATGACACTTTTGAGTCACAAACCTTTTAACACCTTGCCTTGGTCAGGGTTTCTCTTCCTGCACAAACATCATGACCAAGATGCAAGTTGGAGAGGAAAGGGTTTATTCAGCTTACTCTTCCACATTGCTGTTCACCACCCAAGGAAGTCAGGACTGGAACTCAAGCAGGTCGGGAAGCAGGAGCTGATGCAGAGGCCATGGAGGGATGTAGTTTACTGGCTTGCCTGCTTCTTCTGGCTTGCTCAGCTGACTTTCTTATAGAACCCAGGACTACCAGCCCAGGTAGTCCTCCCCCCTTGATCACTAATTGAGAAATGCCTTACCGCTGGATCTCATGGAGGCATTTCCTCAACTGAAACTCCTTTCTCTGTGAAAACTCCAGCTTGTGTCAACTTGACACACAAAACCAGCCAGTACACACCTGAAGTCTGAAGGGTGCTGGATGTTTGAGGTACTGGTATTCAGAAAAAGTCTGACACCTACAACCAACAGCTGGGAATAATTCCAAATGAGGAGGTGGGTCAATGATAAGAGAGCAGTGCACTGAAACAGAATATACTAAGTAAAATTCAAGCACTGTCTATATCCCATGGGTCATCTTCTGTAGTCCTTAAACTATTCAGTGTAGGTATTATTATTTCCCCAATTTTACAGAAGAGAAAAGTAAGGCTTACAGAAATCAAATTTATAATGCAACCTATCAGTTTGACACCATTGTCAACTTTTTAAACCACTATTTAGTCCCGCCTTTCAACCAAAGAAGCAGGCTAACTGTGGATACCATTTAGAAAACAGGTAGTCATGAGCTCACAACACCACGTTTTCTCTGAATCTTAATCAAAACTCAAATTAAGTTATTTGGAACACATCCCTCTATTTATTCACAGACATTCTTCCTTCTACATACATACATATATATATATATATATATATATATATATATATA
>JADRCH010007414.1:1651572-1684537 GCA_019843965.1 Rhynchomys soricoides
TATATATATATATATATATATATATATATATATATATATGGTAGATACCAAAATATTCCATTTTCTACCCATGAAGACCCTTTAGTGCAAACACTTTGCTTTAGGGGAAGAGTGCCTCTTTTAAAAGCCACTGTTGTTAAAGCTTGGCTCTGTAGTCATTTGGACTGGTTTTTTGTTTTGTTTTGTTTTGTTTTATAAATAACATAGACTTAGTTTAGTTGGCTCAGGCAATCAAAATTTTCTTCTGGAGAGTCTTGGGTTCTCAAGGAACCAAGAGGTAAGGATGCTGCTGGATTTTAAGAATAATCTGGGATCAGATACTTGGTAGATGGTTGAAACTTTCATACTTGTTACATTTCTGCCATATCTAAACATCTAAACATCAGCTTGACTGTCATTCTCTCTCTCTCTCTCTCCCCTCTCTCTCCTCTCTCCCTCCCTCCCTTTCTTTCTGGCACAGGCCAAATGATATCAGATGGCTACTCCAAGTTCACAGACAGCTGAGCACCCCTGAATCAAAGAGGGGGTAATGTTGTACAAACATAGATACCAGTAGTCATCCTTATAAGCATGGAGATTTAAGAGGGAGGGTGGGATAGTACCCAGGAAGGGAAGGAAGAAGAAGCCAGAGAGACAATTTAAAAGGCCTTCACTGAGGTAACTACTAACAGATACTACAGAAGTGTTAAATTTTATTCATTCAAGTAGTTTTTAATACTTCTGTTGGAAAAGAGGACAAATCAAATAGTGCTCAAATATCTGCCATTTGTGCATAGATATGAATGTGGAAACAATTGTCTTGGGTCACTATCAAATGGATCTAAAACAAAACAAGATAAAAAATACCACCTCACTTCACACTTCCCATGACCGCTTAACTTCTTTTACCCTGTATTTTAATTGTCTGCCAGTCTCTGAATACAAGAGTCAACAACTTATATTTTACTCTGGTTTGTGCCAATATTGACAATAATTAAGACAAGAGAATCAGCGTAGATGCCCATTTCCAGATATATTGAAAAATGGTACAAATACGATATATTTTGACTCAACCATAAAGAAAAATGAAATCATCTCACTTGTAGCAAAATGAAATTCTATCACTTGTGTGGAAATCAATGGAACTGGCTAAATTACCTAGATTTTGCCGAACTGGCCAGAGTAGCTAAATATATTATCCAATAAGGCAAATTAACCAGTCACAGAAAGACCAACATCATATAGTTTTTCTGAGAAGTAAAAACAAATAAAAAAATACCACTTTAACCTGAAAACAAGGTAAAGTATTAGGAAGAGGAAGGAGTCCAGGGAGAGAGAGCTTAGGAAGGAGACTGCAATCAAGGTCTGGCATATTGCATACATGTAAATATTAAAATAAGTCCACTAATTTGTATAATTAATAGGACTGAAAAATTATAATTTTTAAAATCTTATTTCTCATGAGGTTCTTGAAACTACTGAAGATAGTATTAGCTGAGTCTGCAGAGTGTATTTCAGTGGCATAGTACTTGCCTCAAATGTGTAAAGCTCTGGTTTCTAGCCCCTGCACTGAAAGGCAAAACAAAACAAAATAATTAACTCTTTGCTTTATATGTCTAGGAGAATCCAATGAATGATACTTACACTAGTGCTTTGCAGTGGTAAACATATATCAGAAATAGCAAAGTTTAGCCTTTACGTCATTTTCAAATTCAATATAAACACTCATGTCAATTTTGTGGTATAGCTTTTATATTTTGCCATTAGCTTTGATGTTGTTAGGCCTTATAAGAGTGTGTCATTGGGACTGGCGAAGGCCATTAATGGACTCAAATGTTTGGTGAGTAGGATCTGGTTAAGAAGATGCAAGCCACATAAATTGAATGGTTTGCATGTGTTTCCCAGTTCCCTTTTGGGAAAGACCCATCTTTTGTCAGAAGAGGGGGAGGTTCAATTCTTCAGGAAGAAGCTGTGCAACAACAACAACAAAAAGGAGCCGATTTTCTACTTAGACTCACAAAAAGTCATTGAGAGGATGCATGTAAATAAGGGTTGCAAGGTCAGTCCTTTAGTCTTTAAGCCAGAATGATGCTTAACATTCCAGACCACGACCTTCTACAAACCAGCAGGACCCTCTTCAAAGGCCACCTCTGCCCTGTTGCCAACTTAATAGTGCAAGGTGGACATTCCATTTTGAGTCCTAGAGTAAGAGCAATCAATACTATTTTTATATTGCTCTCCCATTTACAAATCGGTCCCATGTGCATTTTCTCATTAGGTCGAATCTATTTTACAGATAAGGCCATCGGCCTACGGAAGAATGGTAACCTGCCTATGGTTACACAGTAAGGCACAAATCCAGGGTTCAAAGCAAAGTTTTTTGCTCCAAACCTTGTCCTATCCTGAACATCCTACATGGCTACTCCATAGGGCTATGTTGTTGGAAATCCTCCCAGCCAGAGGATACCATGACTTCCTGCTTTGAGTGACAGAAGATTTAAAGTACAAGGCAGGGGTACAGAAGTTGATACTTCACAGCCTTGTGTTTTATTTTCGGAATGAGTGGCCACAGAGAATGATGTGCAGATGCTTTATAATTACCTTTAAATACACACTCTGTAATTTGAAGACCTGCTATATAAAGAAAAATTAGAGCCTATCAAAATGCCTTCTTCCGTCACTGTGAAGTGGTAAGGCCATTGGGAGGTTAAAAATCTTTCTGAAATCCAGATGTATTCTAACAACAGATTGAGGCTGTACATTGGAGCAGCCCCTCATCACCACCTTTAAACAATAAGCTGCATTCCATGAGTTTGAAATGATCCAATTCACAGCAACCTGGCAGTGTCTCTAGGAGCACAGTGACAACGAGGAAAAGGGACAAGCCTGCAGCTGCAAGTTTGTGCTTAATTCTCCTCTCTATTGGGAATGCTGCGGGAAAGATCGCGTTTGATTTTTACTAATGTTCATGGGTATGCCAGTGGTTCCCTCTTATTTACATCTGATTCTGAGGTAGCTACTCCACTGAAAACACAGCCAGGGCATGATGTTGAATCTCTCTAGTCTCGTTGTCATTAATTAAATGCCAACCTCATGGCACCCCTCTGCCTCTGGACAAGAAAAGTGATGGCACTTATGCAGTCAGAATATTCTTCACATACATCTGAATGAAACAGTCCTGGGATTTTAATGGGTGCTAATTGAACCATTATGATTACTTACTGGTGTTTAGAATGTGTGTCAGGGTGAGCAGTTTGCCTGATACATTCCCACCTGAAGCAAACACTGTTATCTTCTCATTTCTTACAGCCTTTCCCACTCACCTGGAACCAAACGCTTCCTTCTGTTGTATCTTATCTAGGACTGAGGAAATGCCACTAACTACAGGTAAATATGACCTCTGTGAACTAGCAGAAGCCTTCCTCAGTGGGATGGCTTGAAGCTCTAGTTTGCAACATGAGATTCATTTCAAAGTAGCCTAACCTGAGTGTATACCTAACCATGATTTGTTGGTAATTTCTGGTGGTTTGCTAATGTTCTTATTCCTTGTTCTAGGAAGTCTGTATCATATGGATTTGCAAAATCATTATCGGGGGGAGGAGGAATGGGATGAGGAACTGTGAGAGGGCAGACTGGAGGTGAGTTAAGACTAGACTATAAAAAAAATGAAAGTAATAAAAAATAAAAAAATCATTATCAAAATTTATTCAGATGAAGACTGAAATCCCATAACATTTAAAATATATTTGTGGTAGAAAATACTAGTCCTGTTTGCTAAATTTATATGCTTTGTGCCATCAAATTTGTAAATTTTGAATGTCACAAGTAAAGATGAACATGATAGTTGTATAAAAACATGGTTGCCAGATGAAATATAGGATGCGCTATTGAGCTTGAGTTTCAGATAGCATGTAACTTTTTAGCTTAAGTTTATCTCATGCAGTGTTTGTGATCCACTTACACACACACACACACACACACACACACACACACAAACAACTTTTGTAGTTTATCTGTGATTCTGATTAAACTGGCATCCTGGACTTTTTCTTGCTAAATTTGGCAAGACTAGTAAAAAGCACTGCCATTTCCTCATGACACGAAGCCATCAGGTCCAGTAGCATTCATTCTTACCACATGGCCTAATTGAAATAAGCCTGTTAATAATGAGCAACCAACTGGAAAGAAGCACATTTTAGTGGGATCTCTATTAGATGGTCTATTTTACAAATAATGTCAGAACTGTGTAAAAGCAGTATATGCTGCTATCCATCACCCGAGTTTGAGGATTCCATATTGTGAGTAACGGGAAAGCAGCAGAAGGAATCTTGGAACAGTGTGTCCTCCAGCTGTGACAGAGAGCCAGGCTGCAATTAGGAAGAATCACAAGAGCTTATCAAGCATATGTTTGGATTCCTTTTGCTGCTATTAGGAAAGACCATAGATCTGTAAAGGTGATTAGTCCACAATACCCCACAGCTTCAGCCAGGATCAGAAACATTTATAGTGTTCCTTGAACTGCTTTTAATGTAAAGAGGATTGGGGGGATTACTCGATGAAAGGAGTAATTAATAATGAGAGCAGAGGCAGCACTCACTATTTGTTGAAAGTCCAATGTGGGCCAAGCACTGTGCTCGGCTGTTAGCTTCCTATTGGACTCTGGCTAATCCTAGTCTCTAACTCAGGCCTGAGTTCTTAGCCAGTCTGCTGACATCCTTCCATAAATGATGAACTTCACACAAAAATGTCTCTTCTTAAAATACAGGCCATGAATTCATTATACACTTGTGGCATACATTAATTGGTGGAAAGAGACTAGTTCTGCTTCCAGAACTCACTAACCAAGTGATATCGGTTTAAGGACATTGCAGTTTAGGGACATTGTAGTTTAAGAGCCAAAACATGCAAGCAAATTTGTAACATCAATTTCTCGATTTTTTTCTTTACCAAATTAAGACAATCTATTAGGTCGTATATTGTTTTACATATGTTAATATTGGATTTTAAATATTTTGTTGGCACAGTGTTGTTCAGTCATTTGATTAGAAAACTCTTCTACAGAATCTCTGTTTATCTCTTGCTCTCAAGGAATATTACTTGGCTAAGGAGAAAGACAGGTGAAACAGAATTACCACAAAGTCATTATCCCTGAAACTTGAAAATAGTCAAGGGATCCATTGTGTCCCAACACAACCTGAAACACACACACACACACACACACACACACACACACACTGGATTTTCTTTCCACCGGATTTTGTCCTTACTCAAGAATGATAGAAAAGATGACTTTGATCTTTTAGAGAATGGAGACGGGGTTCTCTTGTTTGACCCTTTCCCTCTGAGCTTGGAGTGTTAGTACCCTCTGGGCATTAGAACCATACCTTCAAGAGCTGGCTACAGTTTCACAACTGCCCCTTTTATCACCTGATCTAGGATAAAAAGGAACTTCTGATGATGAGTCAGAGTCCTGCAAGAGGGACCCTGACTGTCAAGTGAGAAAATAATCTTTTTGATAGACCAAGGCCACTAACCGTTTAATTACAGAGACTAACCATCTTGACTTCAAACTGTCCTTGGGCTTAGTCTGGGTGCTCAGTTTCCTTTTTATATGTCTTCAGTAAGAGTGTAACCACTATGTACCAAAGATAGAAGTATCCCCATTGAGGGACCTAAAATCAATGATATAACCTTCTGGGTTAGTGAGCTTTTATACCACAGAGCACACATTTTGAAGAACATGTTAAAACAATACTCCTCCTCTACCAGAATAATGAAATTAGTAGCTTCTTATTATTCATAAAGAAAGGGGTTGGGGTATTCTGAAGGAAGAAACTAGAAAGTTGAGCATGGATGTTGTAGTGATAACAGGTACAAAAACTGAAATTCAGGGGGAAGAATGGTACAGGGAAACCATCCCACAGCCATCTCTGTTGCTTAAGAAGAGGAAATTGCATTTGCTTTTAAAGGTAACTGCATTTTCATTATTTGTTTATTTATCTATTTGTTTATTTTACTTTGAGACAAGGTGTCACTTCATAGCTCATGCTGGCCTCAAACTTGGGACAATTCTCCTGCCTTGATTTTTCCAAGTATGTATTTTTTAACAATATGTTTGAAGTAATAACAATTGAAAGCCGATTTTAGCCTTGCTCTTTTTGAATAAATCTGAACCTTGTAAGTAAATCACTTGAAAATAGCCAGGGGTAGGGAGGCAGAAGCCAGTTGTCACAGCTATTTGGTAATGCATACAACAAATAGAATTTGTGTGGTACATTGTAGACCCTTTAGTGAGGCAAGCAAGGATCAATAATTAACATTTCCCAATTGCTTTAAAATTATTCATTGATCACAATAGCACATCTGTAAAGACATTTCCATATGAGAAGCATAAGGCTCTGATCTATTTAGATCAGACCACCTGGTCCCCCATTGACAGCCCCCAATTTACAAATGAATCATGTCATGTTGCAGACATTAGTATGTAAGTCAGTTGGAAATCTGAAGCATGTTTTCCCATAGTAGTGACATTTTTCATGATGGGTGGTTTTTTTAGGAAAACTGCCAAACACACATGCTTGCCTTTTAAATATACCATGAGTTTTCTTGCAAGTCTATTTAAATCGTATTGTAACTGAAGGACAAGAATTCTGCCAGCTAGCCTAATAAACTAAATGGAGGACTAAGAACCTACATTTTCCCACAAGGTACTTGTAGGAATGACACAGGTGATCTGATTTAGACTGGAGAACTTAAGTCTACACAGTAAAGATCTCTCAAAACCACTTTGCCCCAGTCACTCCTCATTTGGGAAGGGTTAAGTAAGTTAGAAGACAGTAATGAGGTGCTAATAACTTGACAGCTGCTATAAACCAGTCTTTCTTGAAGAGCTATGGCTAGTCTTTGGATAAGGCACTGTCTGGTGTGATGCTGAAATATTGGATATTAACTTTCTCTATTTCAGTGGCACTTAGAGAAGTGGGATAAGACATGAGAAAATGGTTGAAATTCTGTTGTTTTTTTTTTAACATGCTAGCCCCCATGCAAATAACAAGAAATTATATTCTTGTTTTAAACAGTGATATGTTATATGTATATGTGTATATATGTGTATGTGCACATAACAAGTCATTCAGTGTCCATGGGGGTTTGGTTTTTGACCACTCACAGAAATCTTAGATGCTCCAGTCTTTTATGTACGATAATGTAGAAAGGCTGAGAGTTGGTAAAGTCCTTGCAATGAAAGCATGAGGACCTGAGTTTGATCCCAGTATCCATGTGAAAATGGCAGGTGTGATGGTGTGTGCCTGTAATTTTGTTACTGAAGAAGACACACTATCTAAAAAAAGAAAAAAACAGAAAAAAGGATAAAAGTGGGCACTATCTGAGGAAGAATCAGTGTTATCCTCTGATCGCCACATAATATGTGCACAGACATGTACATGTACACACATACTTGCATAGATGAATTTGTGCACATGCACACAGACACATACAAAGTTGAGTCAGATATAAACCGATGATATAATATTTGCCTAAAATATTTGCACCTCTTCCCATACACCTTAAATAATCTGTCACTTACAATACCCAGTACAAAGTAAATGCTTTACAAATAGCAGTCATAATGAACTGTTTAGGCAATAATTATAGAATGTAAGTCCAGATATATTCAGTATACAATACTATTTTTCTAAAATGTTTTATT
Source organism: Rhynchomys soricoides (assembly GCA_019843965.1). Lineage (NCBI taxonomy): Eukaryota > Metazoa > Chordata > Mammalia > Rodentia > Muridae > Rhynchomys > Rhynchomys soricoides. Next base: position 1,659,260 of record JADRCH010007414.1, read on the forward strand.
ATTTCTGTTTTTGTTGTGGTTTGTTTGAAGCAGGGTTTCACTTTGTATCTCTGGCTAGCCTGGAATGATATTTAGACCAGGATGGCCTTGAAACTCACAGAGATCAACCTGCTTCTGTCTTTCAAGTGCTGGGATTAAAAGCATGTGCCACTATGCATAACTTCTAAAGCAGTTGACTTGGATCAAAAGACACTGAGCCCATGATACAGATGGCTATGTATGAACATAGAGATAGATACATGCATATGAATCTAGAATATGTGACAACTATAAAGAAAGTGATCTAGAAATATTAAGAAAAGAAAAAGTAAAATTTGCATGTAACTGCTATTTACTAATAACCGATATTATGACACATATGACTACTTTATTTCTGTTTGTGTGTATAAACAGACCCGTGAAACAAGACAATGAGAATGGGATTGGGCATGTATCACAGTGGTAGAGTGTTTGCTTAGTACTCACAAAGCCCTGGGTTCCTAAGCACAGCATATACCAGATATGGTGGGCCAGGCCTCCAATCCCAGCATTTGAGAGGTAGAAGCAGGAGGAGAAGAACTTCAAAGCTAGTCTAGGCTACATGAGACACTATATCAAAAAAAAAATCAGTAAATACTAATATTGGTTAATGACTTTAAGAAAATTATAATAGTATACTGAAGGTAATTTCTGTATTAGTAAAAGCATATACAAATACATATAGATCCATATCTGTATCTGTAGCAAATGCTTGCCCTAATATGTAAATAAACTGATATTCAATGAAGCCACTTCTTATTTAGTTCACTGCACCGACAGTGTGTTGCTGAAGTTAACTTGGCTTGTACAGTTGATGGAGAACCACTGCATATGACACTTCCATTCAGTGAGGACATCTAGGCGGCTTGGAACCTGCCGTGGTGGCTGTCTTTACACTGAGGAAATCAGCAAATGTATTTCTTTCTTTCTTTTCCTCCAAGTCCCAGAGAACTGATATTGGCGTATCCTGTAGACTACAGCCTTTTAGTTCACTGACTGATTTGATCTTGCCTAGCTCAGCTAGTCTTGTGGGGACTGGGGTAGCGGTGGGAGAAAACGAACTGACCACAAATAATCACAGTCCTCAAATCTTGATAACACAAAACCATCTGTGGCTAATGCTCCTGTGGCTTCTTGGCTTTTTGTTGTCCCTGTCACAGAAAGAATGTTGACCAGGAGACTAGCCCCTGTGATCCCCAAATGTTTGCTGTATTTACCATGAGATTTTAAACCCGTGGAGAAGCACAGATTATAGGTTGAGTTTCCCCAATTGTTTGTTTGTATGTTAAGAGGGTCTCCTCCCCTTAGGAGGTTACAGTGTTCAGAAACAGTGCCAAGGGAACCTGGTAGTTCTACGGAAGCTTGGCCATGCCACTTTACTACCTTGCTTTTTGCTTTGACAAAGTTGTAATCTACGGTTGAAGGATACCTTGCCAGAGCTGCCAGAGGTGTTTGCCTTACAAGCATGAGGACCCCAGTTTAATGCCCAGAACACACAGGAAACAATTCAAGTACAGTAGCATTCACTATTACAGCACAGGAGGTGTGGGCAGAAATAGGTGTATCCTTGTGGCTTACTGGCAAGCCAGCCTAGCCTACATAGAAAGCTCCAGAACAACGGCAGAACTTGTCCCACAAAAAAGCCTGCCCCCTACCAATATGATGCATAGATAATCGAACGATTACAATGTACATCTGTTCATGGTTTTGCCCCTTCATCTAATACTTTGGACATTATGTTTGCTCTCCAGCATTCCTTTATTTATTTTCCTGAGACTTTTAGCCACATGCTATGCTGGTGGAGTGGTGGAGAGCATGATATATCTAGGTTCAAGTTCCAGCTCTGTCATTTACAAGCTCTGAGACCCTGGGCATGTTGCCTACTACCCACTGGCCTCAGGTTTTCTAGAAATGAAGATGGTAATGGTGTTTGCCTTGGAGCTTAATTGTGAAATCCCACCAAAGTGATATACAGAAAAGAGTTGGTACAGTGTTTAGTGTGAGTTCAGCACCGTAATGATTTTTCTGTCATGGTAGAGTACTCTGTATGTATTTATAGCAATGTCCTCATTATACTTATCTATTGCTGAACACAATACACAATTTCTATTCCATTTCAGCTTCAGCTTTGTCTCTTGAAATAAGAGCCCCTGAATTTGTTCTCCAAACTCCCTGTTCTTCCAACCCTCTCAGCCAAGGAGTCTTCCGTCATTAGCCTGGCCTTCTTTTTTCCTCTTCTCCCATCGCACACTTGGCCTTGACCTACTTTCTGCCTTCTAACAGGTCCAGAGCTATTTCAACAGAACTTCCATGTAGCTCTTTTGTCGTTAGATCATTGATTAAAAACCCTGAGGTGGATCAATTCAGCTCTACACTGGAAATCAGATTTACCAAATAACACAGGATGTCCAAGAAAATGAAAAATTCAAATAAACAGTAAGACTTCTAAATGTGTTCCTTAGTTTTAAATTTTATTGTTAATTGTAAAATAACATCTCTCTATATTTATGAAGTAAAATATGTTATAATCCATATAGCATTATAGGAGGGGACCAAGCTAAAGAACTTAGCCATTTCTTTACAATGATGACGTATAACATTCATATTTTCAGTAATTTTCGATCAATAATGAAAGTTTTAGTACGGCTATATGCAAAATGTCATGTGAGTCATACTTACACTGAAGATTTGTTATTTAATGAAATTCTAATTCAACTCCATGCCGTGTATTTTGTGTGGCAATCCGATTTACAAATCCAGCACATAGACTCTAAAGAGGCAAAAGACCGGTTATAAATCCTGAACAGGCAGATACACACAATTTACCAGTTTGATACATACTCTTATATAGTTTATTTCCTGGGTTCTGTGCCCAGCATGTACAGCTATAAATAAGGTTCTCAACATTATTTTGTATCATGACAGCATACATAATTTTAGCATGGAGGTTTATTTATTTTAAACCATTTTCTGGCAAACAGTAGTCATGTCATTCATACACACACACACACACACACATATACATATCACTATATAACAAAGTCAGCACCCTCGCATATGTTTTTGACAAATGCAATTAAACATCACAAGGAAAGAACAACTTTTTCTACTTCACACCAACATCGTGGATAGTGGCACCCCATATTCATTGCAGACATATGTGAGAGTATTTTCCAGAGTACACGTTATGACCTACTGATGGACTGGAAAATCATTTGATCGTGACCAATGTTAGTAGTGATCACAAGGAAGATGGATGGCAGCGACACAGCAGACTAGAACAGAATATAACAGTCTGTTCCAGGTAATAGACATGCTGGTGCTAGATGGTTAGCTTTAGTGTATTACACTAAAAAATTCTGATCTGCTAATGTTAAAAAGGTTTCAATGACCTTGACATGTGTGGTGGTAAAAGTACTTAAACTATTGAGACTAGCAGAGCAGGAGTCAAATCCTAATTATAGTCCATGGTTGCTGTGTAACCTCAGGCAAATTACTTGACCTTCCTGGGCCTTGGCTACTCCATCTGTAATTTGGGGTAATAATTGTACCTGCTTTAAGAGTTGTTCTGTGGATTTAATTAATTAATCCATGCAAATTACTTAGCACAAGGCCTGGCTTGTTGCAGGCGATCAATGCAGTTTTTGCTGTTATTATCAGTGATTAGCTGAGAGCTAAGAGGGCTGGGAGAGGCAAGCTCATTAACTGTGGGTTAGCAGTGACAGCTGACAGCCAGATGTGGAAAGAAAGAGAATTCAGAATAATGCAAAAGCGGACGAGGGTTGATAAAGGATATTCATATTGATGACCCGAGTCATCAGGAAAAGGTTAAATTATGCCCAGAATGTTCTATTGAACAAGACGAATTTGTCATACATTTAGAAGGCTCACCAGTAAAAATAATTCTAATAAATAGACTTTGGATACTTTACAGAAAGTATGAGTTATTTGAATAATGAATTTAGAAAGAAGCTCTGACTTCAAGTCCAGTTAAATGACAGACTCTAGGACTGATTTTTTTTTCTATAAGCATATCTTGACTCTCAGCTGTGTTGTACTAGCTGAGGACATAGACTGAATGCTCCAGTCCTTGGTGGGCCAAGCACATAGCTGTGGATCTAGAGTTCCATTCACTGGGTTAAAAGTGCTGGGGCAGCAACTTCAGCAACATAGAACAGGATTTTTCTGCAAACTGGATCAGATTCTAGGCTAGTACTCAGCGAAGGTCAGGGGTCAGGGGCCAGGGGTCAGGGTTGGAGTGATCCCTTCATCATGCTCACAGCTATCTTTGGAGAATGAGAGATGAGAACAAGGACAGGGAGTTTGGAATCCTCTCTCCCAGCATGTTACTACTTACTGACAGTTGTCGCGTGTCCTGTGTGTGTGTGTGTGTGTGTGTGTGTGTGTGTGTGTGTGTGTACATGCCTGAGTGCATGCTAGTGTATGTGTGAGAGCGAGGTGGGAGGAGACAGTGATGGAGATAGAGGCAGGGAAAGAATGAATTGTGTCTCAAGCGCTATATTAGGTAAGCAATTCTATTTTGTTTTTCTGGCATAAATACTTCTTTTTAAAACAAAAGGCTTTGGGGGGCTGGCAAGATGGCTCCAGCTGGTAAAACTTTTACCTCTCAAACCTGATGACTTGAATTCAATCCCAGAAATCTATGGACAGAGTTAGGAAATCTGCCCTCTGCCCTCTACATCTGTGCTGTAAGACGCACTCACACACTGTCTTAGTCAGGGTTTCTATTGCTGCAAGGATACACCATGGCCAAAAAGCAAGTTGAGGAGGAAAGCATTTATTCAGCTTATACCTCCACAGCACTGTTCATCATTGAAGGAAGTCAGGACAGGAACTCAAACAGGACTGGAATGTGGAGGCAGGAGTTGATGCAGAGGCCATAGAGGGATGTTTCTTACTGGCTTGCTTTCCCTGGCTTGCTCAGCTTGCTTTCTTATAGAACCCAGGACCACCAGCCCAGGGACACCCACAATGGGCCCTCCCCCCACCTTGATCACTAATTGAGAAAAATGCCTTACAATTGAATCTCATGATGACATTTCCTCAACTGATGCTCCTTCCTCCCTGATGACTCTAGCTTCTGTCAAGTTGACACAAAACCAGCCAGTACACACATGCATGCACGCACACACACACACACACACACACACACACACACACACTATACTAGTACTTCTACTTCTTCTGAATTATGCTTTAAATCTCTTCTCCTTAAATTGAGCAAAGCTACAGCTACTCTTGAGAGATGTTTTGATAAAAAGATTCAAAAAAATATGTCAATAATCCCTTTCAAATCCATTGGCATAGCACTCCAATAGCCACTAAGAAAGTCCACAGTTTCTGTCCAATTACAGACCCAAATGGAGACCTCCTTCTACTGTTTTGGTTCTGTTTTGTTTTGTTAGTTTGGGTGTTCATGAGTTACTTCTTCCTGTCTCACACTGGCAACTACAACACGAATAGCAGTTGTTAGAATACAGTCACTATGAAAACCATAAACAAGTAAAAACATTTCTAAACGTACCAATACTTTAAACAAGCTAATCATAACCACATCTATCTACAGTAAAAATATGGCACACATGTGAGTAAGTCACTTTGGTTAATGAATTTTGCTGATGATTCCCAGCACTCTTCTTTCTTTTCAGATGAGCAACTTGTAATTATTTATTCATTCATTTGTTTTCTAATTTACCGCCTATCTCCCCTGATATATGCTGTACAAAGGAACAGAGAAAGTGCCTCAATTTTTGCTTCCTCTTATTTCTCCAAGGTTCAGTACAATTACTGGGACTTGATATGTGTTTATTAAATAGTCAGTAAGGGAGGGTACAAATGACACAGTAACTTAACACAGCTTTTGGGATATTCCATGTTTCTGCTGAAACTGATGGAGTAGAGTTTTTCTATGCCTTCAAAAAGGTAAGAGATAAGCCCTAATCACAGCACACCTGTGACCCATAATGGGCACAATGTTGTAGAGTTGGAGCACTGTAAGAACGTTCTTAATCATGTCCACGCACAGTCAAGAGTGTTGTGTGACACTCTTTCTGGTGAGACTTGAACAAATGTCTACTTACCACATAGGGAACTGATGAAAGACCAAAGTATAGATACCACCAAAATCCAACTGGGTGAGCCAATGAGTTTTAGGTGGGTAATCTATAGGCAGAAATGAGTCAAAAGCAGCTCCATCACCAAATGCCTTCCCCAGCTTAACATTCAGGTAGTTCAACATGTTGGAGGGTGTGCTTTCTCAGCGTCTCAGTTTGCCTTGAGTGCCTTCCAGGCAGATCAGTTGGTATTTGTTTCTTCTAGGCAGTTCAACTGGTCTCTCCTTCTTTTAGGCTACTTGGCTGATCTCTGCTCTATCTAGACTGTTTGGTCTAAGTTGTTTCTAAGAAGCTGTTTGCCTAAGAATCTTCTTTGTAGCTTGGCTTGTTTGAGAGTCTTGTTTTCAGGTTGGCTTGTCTGAGAGTGAATCTCAGCAGTCTTTGCTTATGTACTCTTGGGGAGGGAAGGACCTGGTGAATCTCGTCAGCTTCAAGGACTTCATGAAGCCCTTTTAAATTGTCTACTTCCTACCTTAAAGAGCTTCCCTGTAGGATGGAGCATTTCATTTCCCCTTCGAACATCCTGTTGTTTAGTACCTCACTGGAAACATTGTCCTCAAATACACTATGTGTTGAGTTTTCCTCTGAGATTGAAGGTTTTTAACCTCAGAAGAAACTTTATAAAACAGAGAAATAGAGCAGCGGAACTTCATTACAAGGATGAGAATATGCTGCTGAATCCTGCATCAAAAGGATATGTAAGGTAATTTTCTTTTTCTTTTTTGTTTCATTTTTTGTTTGTTTGTTTTTCTTTTTCGTTTTCAAGACAGGGTTTCTTTGTGTGGCCCTCGCTGTCCTGGAACTCACTCTGTAGACCAGGCTGGCCTCGAACTCACAAATCGGTCTGCCTCTGCCTCCCAAGTGCTGGGATTAAAGGTGTGCATCACCACTGCCCAGCATAAGGTAGTTTTCTGAGCAGAGAAGTTTACATGAGACCGGACTTGCAATGGGAATGAGACAGAGACACTGGGAGAAGGCTGATGGCCCCTACTGAGGAACCTTTGGTTAAACTGTTGACTCTGAGAGAGCTTATGGTTCTTGAAATGCAATGCTTAAGGGAAATTTTAATCTCTCTGAGTTGATGACTCAGACATATGGAACAAATTTATAAGTCACCAAAGGTAACTGGCTATGTCTGTCTCACCCAGTTAGCCCCAAAGCTGCCAGCTCAGTTTCCTTCAGTGAGAACTGCCAATTGCTCACCAATTTCTAACGTAACATTTAAGTGAAATTGAAAAATTCTAGTTGTGTAAAATAAGAAATGAGGAAATTATTTTTTCTGTTTTGAGAAATGCTCCAGTAACATCTTGTTGGTGGTCTCTCAGAGCATGTGTGCAAAACCTACATTTGCCTAAATGGTACTAAGCAATACAAACGTTACAAATATTCACTGGCAGATATCTTTTGTATGAAAATGAAGCCTTCCTCATTACATCTCATCCTCCCTTGGAAAAAATACAGGAAGTGATAGAAACTGGAGCACATTTGAATGTATATTTTCTATATAATGTATAATTATATAGAACATATGTATTAATACATTCTTGAGGGACGTTTTGCTCATTTGACTTTACAACAATGGCATCCAAGTATGTATGCTTACTTCCCTAACTTAAAACCACACCATGGAAACCACTTCTTTCTTTTAAGGGATAGCATTTAAAAGGCGACTGTTTGGAAGCACAATTGACTTGGCCATACTCCTGCTCAAAGCCATACCGTGATTTCCAATGTTTTTTAGTTGTGGTATCACTGGAATGAAGTACAGCTAGGTAATTAATTTAAAAGAGAATGACACCCCAGATAGCCCGTTACAATTCCCATTTCTACCCAAAATATGAGAGCTGGCTTTCTCCAACAACTCAGCATTCACATCTATAAAACCCAAATGTAAGATAACCCTTCCTACCATTGTTATCAGCTATTCCTTGACCAAAATTGCGAAATATTTTGATAATTGAAAGCACTTGAGGAAAGAAAGGAAACACTTGAGTAGATTTTCCTTCCAAACCATAGCCCTGAGAAGGAAAATGTTTTGAGTTTATCTATCTCAGCGGTTCTCAAGTTTCCTAATGCTACAACCCTTGAACACAGTCCCTCATGTTGTGGTGACCCCAATCTTAACATTATTTTCATTGCTACTTCATAACTAATTTTCTCACTTATGAATTGTAATATAAAATATCTGATATGCAGGCTATCTGATATTTGACCCACAGGTTGAGAACCAAAGATCTATCTGCTTTCAAAAACAACTTGGTTTACTAATTACCATGATAGCTAGTATTTACTGAGAGTTTCTGCAGCATTTGTTAAGCACTGTCTTATTCAAATCTGACAGCTGTGTGGAGATAGTCTTCTGTGATTTATAAATGATGAAATTTGACTATGGTAAAAATTGAGAAACTTTTCCAAATGCCACAACCAGGAGATGGTAACATAAAACATTGATCAGCCTGGATATACCTGGGCAACTGGAGATTATTTTGTTGTTTTGGTTTGGTTTTTGGTTCTTTACAAGTTTATTGTAAAGCTGGAGCTTTTATCTTTTGTCATGAGGAGCTTGAAGCCTTTTTAAGTCCTCTGCTTCCTCCACTGCCATTTCGATGGCCAGAAGTTTTCTAGCCTATCTCAGCAAAATCAGACCAGCAGAGAGCTTCTGGGAAAAAGGGGGTCTAGGAGCAGCTAATCTCTAGGCAGGAGCATGTGTGGTCTTTGCAACTCCATTTCTGTACCAAGTATAGTATGGGATCAGGATGCATTTTTTAATGTCATTGTGATAGCAGAAGTACTTATGCAAATGATTTTCAGAGGCCATTCATTTCCTGAGCACGGACTATGAGCCAAATCTTCCTCCGGAGGAAGTAGAGGACACATTATAATTCTACCCCAAGAGATACTTCTAAAGAGTTAATCAGATATAGATCCCTTCAACAAATAAAAGGAACCACTGGTATTAATGCTTTGGCTGGAAATTGTTTCACCTTGAAAGGGTAAAGTAGCTATTTTTATTGGGTACCTAGTAAATGGCAGGCAATTTGCATATACTCCCTCATTTCATCTTCACCAAAATCCTTGTGAGGTAGGTATCATAGTCTTGCCCATTTTACAGATGAGTCAACTGAGGCTTAGAGAGGATAGACAACCTTATTTTCAAAAATCTATAAGTGGTGGGAACTGGAATTGGAAATTGGTTGCTTCTGAGCATTCCTCAGCACCTTGACCTTCCTAACTCTCCCTGCCCCCTGCCTGCTCAGGCTTATGGAGTCATCTTTTCTCAGTTGAATCTGAGCATTATCAAGCATTGATAGTTTTAGTTTATAAAAGTCCTATTATGTGCTAAGCTCTCCACATTGATCCTAGGCAATGTGTATGCCTTCAAAATCTGGAGCTTTTGTTCTTGACTCTCTACCACCTCATTTCTAGCCATATATTTTCTTTCTGTGGAACAAAGTCATGTTTTTCATACTACTTGCTCAGAGAGGACTGTTTGCCTACTATGTGTTATAGATAGGATTTGAATCCAAGTCTCTGAAAGTTTCCAACAAACCTGGCTATTTGTTCTAGCTGCCTGTGGGCTCTACAGGTCACTATACAAATTAGACTGACTTACCAGTTGATCAAAGTCAAAAAGCAATTCTTCCTGTGGTGAAAATTGGCAAGTAGAATCAAACAAGTTAGAATCAAACAAGTTAGAGACAGTGGTGGAGAGTGGGAAGAAAGCCACTCGTCAAGACATAACTTTTGCTACATGGAAGATGGACTATGAAGTGCTCAAATGAGTTCATCAGAATGAGAATACATATGGGCTCCACTAGTGTTTGTTCATGTACAGCAAAGGACTTCACACCTCAAAACCATCACTCTAAATTTCTCTTGTCAGTCAGCCTCTAATTCTCCCTGCCATGTCTGCCTGAATTGTACATTATTTAGAGTAATCAGTGAAACTCACTGAATAAATATTGCAGTCTTTCAAGGACCACATAGGAGAACCTGTTGGCTATTGATCACCCAATAAGTGACAAGTGATTTAAATACATTACTTCTTTAAATTTCTCACAATTCTTAGGAAGTGGGTGTCATCATTGTACCTGGCTCACTGATGAGACAAATGAGACAAATCAAATGAGCCTCTCACCTAGAAAATGCAATTGATCTGGGGTAGTGGTCCTCAACCTTCTAATGCTATGGCCCTTTACTACAGTTCCCTATGTTGTGATGACCCCCAACCATAACATTACCTTCATTGCTACTTCATAGCTGTCATTTTGCTACTGTTGTGAATTGTAATATAAATATTTGTGTTTTCCAATGGTCTTAGGTGACCCCTGTGAAAAGGTTATTTGACCCCCCAACGTGGGGGTCGCGACCCACAGGGTGAGAAAAACTGTTTTAGGGTGAATACTGGATTTCCAAAAACTCCCTGGATAATTTCAATGGCACGTAGGATAAGACACTGAGAGTTATTGCCTTCAATTAGTCCAGTAGGTCAGAATCACATGGGGAACTGCACAAAATTCATGTCCCTGGGGCTGTAGGGCTTTCTTTCCATGCTCAAGGCTTGGGTTCAATCCCTAGCACCCCACTACTCCAATACACAAATTAGGATTCACATTCCTGGGCCAAATTACAGGTATAATGGAAAATCCAAGTTTCAGCACCAGAAGAAGCAATGTCACTAGAAGACCCATGAGAAAATATGAGTAAGTAAAGGCAAATTTCATTGCCTTGTTGCCAAGATAATTTGGATTTCTACTGACATTCTCCTTGACTGCTATAGGACTTTACTCTCTGGTCTCCTGACCTTGATTTTTGTCCTCCTCTATCAAATTCTTCATGGGGACAACAGTGGTGTTTCAGAAATAGATATTGTTACTCTTCTACTCAAAACCAATGAGGGAAACTTCTATTTCCAGAAAGACAGTATGCTGAGAACAGCTGTGGCCCTTGAGGTCTGAACAATTAGAAGAGAGTGCAAAGTGGAGAGCCATGGGCAGACTGGCTCGAATCTCTGGGATCCACATGGATAGAAGGCCTCAGACATTTTTAAAATGAATATTCCATATTTGAAGTTGTAGAAGCTAACAGGCCTAAAGTAAAAAAGTAAGCTTTCTTTGACCAAAGGACCTGGAAAAGAGCCACTAAGCAAGGCACAAAATTCTAAGACACCTAACTGTAGCTAAGCACCATAGAAAATGTTACAAGTCTCCACTCATTAGAGCCATCCAAGGTTAAGTGACCTGCCTAGTTACCTGTCAGCACTGTAACAATGTGTCTAAATCCCTAGCCTCTACTGGAGTGGCATCAGAAAAGAGAAGACTTTCATCCCTTCCAAAAGTTATCCAGAACCCATATCCTCACTGCATTAGTGGGTACCATGTCGTGCCAGGACATGGATGCTTTCATGCTACCTCTACCCAGTCCTTTCTATTTTGTGGGTTCTTTTTCCTATCCTTTACCCCCTCCCCGATTTCACTTCCTATCACATTAAATTTCCTTCTTCTTTGCTTGTAGTTGGTCTTTGCTACTTTGTGGGTTCTTCTTTTACCCCACCCTTTATCCTCCACCCCTGGTTTAACCCCATATCACTAGATAGGAGAAAAAGAATAGAAGGGAGAGGGAAGAGATCAAGATCTCTGAATCTAATTTCTTTCTTCTTGTTTCTTTGAGCAGGACTATTAATAAACTACATCCAACCTCCCTGTACCACCAACAACCACCCACTCTGCCTCTCTGGGTGCTAGCATTTTATATATCCTCTGAAAAGTTCCCAAAATTCCAAATGTCACACAATTGCAGAAACTATCTGCAGCTGGCAAAACCATGCCTCTGTTAGAGCATAAGGTAAATCATAGTCAGCTGCTGCAGACAGTCTGAAGCAGCACCATACCCCACACCTGGGATTAAAATGAAAACATAGTCTTATATTTTTGTGGGATTTTTGTTTTGTTTTGTTTTTGTTTTTTTGAGACAGGGTTTCTCTGTATAGCCTTGGTTGTCCTGGAACTCACTGTGTAGATCAGGCTGGCCTCGAACTCAGAAATCCGCCTGTCTCTGCCTCCCAAGTGCTGGGATCAAAGGCGTGCACCACCACTGCCCAGTGTATTTCTGTGTTTTTGTAATGAAATAAAAATTCCATAATTGTCATTTCACTCACCTAACAGTAATGAGATTTTCTTCTTCTCTGCTGGGATGTGTCAAGGGAGTCCCATTGGAGACTTAAAGAGAATGCACCATGCAGCAGTAATGTATCTCTACCTTCCCTTCTGTGTTGTACTTGGAAGCTTATGGGGTAGCAATAAAGGAGCATTCCTGCCACACCCTGCCAAAGAGGCCAAATGTTACGTTTTCATCAAAAGTCTGAATCCATATTCCTATGCAGCAGTACTGGGAATGCTTTCTAATTTGTTGTTATCAATGGAGTTTAGAATTTCATCTTTACATGACATTAAGATATGGAGGTCACCATATGTGTGTTAGTTATGGTTTTCATTGCTGTAAAGAGACACCATAACTATGACAACACTTTTAAGGCAAACATTTAACTGAGGATGGCTTACAGTTCAGAGGTTTAGTCCATTATTATCATGGTGAGGCATATAGGCAGACATGGTGCTGGAGATGTAGCTGAGATCATCTGGATCATCAAGCAGCAGAAAAAGAATGACATAAGGACCATGTCTTGAGTGTCCGAGACCTCAAAGCCCATCCCCAGTGACACACTTCCTTCAACAAGGCCACATCTACTCTAACAAGGCCAGGCTTCCTAATAGTGTCATTACCCATGGGTCTATCGGGGCCATTTTTACTCAAACCACCACATTCTACTCCCTGGCCCCCATAGGCTTGTAGTCATATCATAATGCAAAATGCATATGGTCACCATAGTCTATAACAGTCTCAAAACTGTTTAAAAGTCCAAAGTCTCTTCTGAGACTCATGCAATCTCTTAACTGTAAGCCCTGTAAAATCAAAAATCAAAGTCACATACTTCCAACATGCAATGGCACAGAATACACATTACCACTCAAAAGGGGAGGAAAAAGAGCGTAGTGAGGAGATACTGGACCAAAGCAAGACCAAAACCCAGCTAAGCAAAGTCCAAACTTTGCATTTCCATGTCTGACATCAAGCACCTCAGATCTCCAACTCCTTTCAGCTTTGTTGACTGCAACACACTTCTCTCTCTTGGGCTGGCTCCACTCCCTGTTAGCAGCTTTCCTTGGCAGGCATAACACGGTTCTGACATCTTCCATATTTTGGGGTCTTTAAGGCAATCCAGCCTTCACCTTCACAGCTTAACATGATGATCTCTCCAGGCCTCCATGCAGGGACATCCCTGACACATGCCTGGCCTTAGCAGTTTTCCTTAGTCTTGGAGAGAAATTCCATACACGTTTCTTCTGCCCTAGACTAAAGCTAGAGCCATGTGGCCAAAGCTGCCAAGTTCTGCTTTCTGGGGTTGGAACATGACCCCCTCATTCAATCACATCTACAATAGTTTTCTGGTTTTGATGGTTTCCTTCACTGCCTAAGCTTGGCTGACTCAGAATTCATTCTATAGACCAGGCTGGCCTTGAACTCAGAGATCCACCTGCCTCTGCCTCCCAAGTGTTGGGATTAAAGTGCACCACCACACTTGGCCCTAAGCTTTTCTTTAATTACTTTTCGAAAATTGGAAGCTTAGTTGAGTAGGCTCTTGCCCTGAGGTCACCACTTCCTTTATTCCGCTTGGCACTGGGCTTTTCTTTAAAGGTTTTATCTCCATGAGCACTGGACTTGATTTCATTACACTTCCATGTACTCCTTTTCTTCTCAAACTGTACATTTTTTATTGTTCCTCATTCAGCCTGCTCCTTCTGTTGTAGCACTACATAACCATGTTTGTTAATACCAAATAACACATACTAGGGTATCTCGACCAAAGCTGTTAATCCATAACTCTTCAGTTTAGCCTCAGGCAGAATTTTTGGACATGAGAAAAAAGCAGCCACATTTTTCATCAAAATATAACAAGGACAGTCTCTAGGCTACGAACAAGCATTCTTCTCCTCTGACACCTCTTGAGCCAGGCCCCGACATTTCAAATCACCCTCAGCACCACTGTTTTCCATGTTTCTATGGAGTATTGCCCACACTTAAGGCATTCAAATGCTTTTCTAATCCAAAATTCCAAAGTCCACATTCCTCCAAACAAAGGCACAGTCAGGCCCATCACAGCAATACCTCAGCCCCTGGTACCAACTTCTGTCTTAGAGTTTCTAATGCTGTGAATAGATGCCATAACCATGGCAACTCTTATAAAGGAAGACATTCAGTTGGGGCTGGCTTACAGTTCAGAGGTTTAGTCCATTATCATCACAGTGGGATTCATGGTGGCATGAAGGCAGTCATGGTGCTGGAAAGGCAACCAAGAGGTCTACATGTAGAAGGTAGCAAGAAGAGACTGCCACTCTGGGCTTGTGGCTTGAGTATGAGATCCCCAAAGCCTGCTCCCAGTGATACACTTCCTCCAACAAGGCCACTCCTACTACAAAAAGGCCACACCTCCTAATAGTGCCACTCCCTATGGGTCTATGGGGACCATTTTTTCCCCAAGCAACCACAACATGATAACTAGACCGTGGGCAGCAATGCCATCTCTTTTGCCCATGAGGTCTGGTTGGTGGTGCTGCTTCTCAACCTATCTGCATACTTTGTCTTCTGGAAGCCCTGGATATCATGAACCATGCTTTCTACAGCCTAGGCCAATCTCTTAGACATCTATTTGACAGGGTTTGTAGCACTAATGAACAGGGTCAGCCCAACCTGCAAGTCAGAACATAACATAGGCAAAGTGGCCTACATCTTCAGTTACTATGCTAGTCTACAGAGTGGACCAGAACCAAAGGAGTGAAAACAGTACTCTGATGGTAAAATGTAGTCTGGGGATATGAAAAATTTGACATTTACCATCCTAGAGAAGGCCAATACCTAGAGCTAATAAGAAGTAGTAGCTCCTAAAAGAGTGATCCAACTGAGAATTAGTCTGTCCCAGGGATGAACTCCCTAAACAGTTAACCAAACACCAAGTGTTCATCTCTGAAATTATATACATACAAGTAACACTAAATGGACTTAGCAGCTTGTATTTATATATTTAGTTATATGTATAATATATGTAACAATAATTAAAGAAAAGAAGTCATAGATTTGAGAGGGACTGGAGATTGGGGGCCATGACAATGCTTACAAGAATGAGAGGTGGCAGTGTAGATGGGTGATATACTATTTCAATTTAAAATAAAATTTAAAGCTAATTATGAAGGAACAAAATGTGACCTAACTGAAAAAAATTAAAAATATTCCCAAAGATATATGACAAATGTGATATATATGTATATAAGTGTACACACACACACACACACTCTATAGACAAAGAATGAGTTTCCCCAATAATAGAGCATCTAGAAGTCAAGCAAAGACTAATGAGAAAGATTGGGACAAAGGACATGAAAAAATGGTACCTACAAAAATAAATGTATTTAGGTATGTAAAAATATGACCAAGTTATTTTTAATGCCATAAAACATACATTGCAATTTTTGCATATATTGAATAGACATCAGTTTAGATTCTAGAAAACACTGTTGGTGAGGCTGTAAAGAAAGACTGTTGGAGGTACACGGACATGTTTATGGAGGATAATTTGACAATTTTAAACACAATTAGAAATATATTTACCTAGCAATTCCACTTCTGAACATATATCCCTAAGGTCTAGTTGTGGATAGCTGAAATACTGTATGAATATTATTAGTTGGCATAATTTATTCAAATACTTGAGCTTGATTTTGGGGACTTGCACATAAAACTGGGCAAACTGCTTTGCCGTTGAGCTATAGCTCTAACCCTAGTAAAAGATAATTGGTCTTCCTTCTTCTTAGGCTTCATATGGTCTGTCAATTGAATCTTGGGTATTCCGAACTTTTGGGCTAATATCCACTTATCAGTGAGTACATACCATGTTCATTCTTATGTGACTGAGTTACCTCACTCAGGATGATATTTTCAAGTTCCATCCATTTGCCTGCGAATTTCATGAAGTCATTGTTTTTAATAGCTGAGTAGTACTCCATTGTGTAAATGTGCCACATTTTCTGTATCCATTCCTCTGTGGAGGGACATCCGGGTTGCTTCCAGGCTTCTGGTTATTATAAATATGGCTGCTATGAACATAGTGGAGCATGTGTCCTTATTACATGTTGGAGCATCTTCTGGGTATATGCCCAGGAATGGTATAGCTGGGTCCTCAGGTAGTACTATGCCCAATTTTCTAAGGATCCACTAAACTGATTTCCAGAGTGGTTGTACCAACTTGCAATCCCACCAGCAGTGGAGGAGTGTTCCTCTTTCTCCATATTCTTGCCAGCATCTACTGTCATTTGAGTTTTTTATCTTAGCCATTCTGATTGGTGTGAGGTGAACAAAATACTCACAGGAGGAAATATGGAGACAAAGTGTGGAACACAGACTGAAAGAAAGGCCATCCAGAAACTGCCCACCTGGGGATACGTCCCACATACAGTCACCAAACCAGGATGTTCTTGTGGATGCTGGGAAGTGCTTGCTGATAGAAGCATGATAAGCTGTCTCCTGAGAGGCTCAGGCAAAGCCTGACAAATACAAAGGTGGATGCTTGCAGCCAACCATTGGACTGAGCGTGGGGTCCGAGATGGAGGAGTTGGAGAAGGGACTGAAGGAGCTGATGAGGTTTGCAGCCCCATGGAAGGAGCAACAGTGTCAACTGGCCTGACCCCCAGAGCTCTCGGAGACTGGACCACCAACCAAAGAGTACACATGGAGGGACCCATGGTGCTGGCCACATATGTGGCAGAGGAGAGCCTTGTTGGCCATCAGGGGGAAGAAAGGCCCTTGGGCCTGAGGGTGTTTGATGCCCCAGTTTAGGGGAACACTAAGGAGGGAAGACAGGAGTGGGTGGGTGGGTGGGTCATGGAGCACCCTCATAGAGGCAGGGGGAGGAGGGATGGGATAGGGGGTTTCCAAAGGGGAAAATATTTGTAATGTATATAAAGTAAATATCCAAAAAATATTATTGATTATGATATGGGTTTATAATAAGAGATTGAAAATTATGTACTCCTAGTACCATGATTGGATAAAACCCCACTATATCTACTTAATCAGAGTGTCTGCACTTAAGTGGGAGAAAAGGAAGGTTCTGACTTCTGGGTATGATGGCTGACTTAGAAGCTGCTTCTGTGACCTAGTGAATGACATGTGTAAAACAAAGACAAAAGACCATTGAACAAAAGAGCATCAAAAACTCACAGTGGTATAGAATACCAGAACAGTACAGAGCTTTAGACTGGTGATGCACAGAAAAGAAGTTATCCAAGAAAAAAAGCACCACCATCTGTGCAGGTGCTGCTGGGTTGTGGGTAGGAGCAGAAGATCCTTCCAGAAGATGAGCCAGACAGTCCTGGTAAAAACTCACTAGGGAGCTTACCTTTGTGACAAGCTCACAACCTTCACTAAACCAGTTTCCGTTTTAGTGAGACCATTATCCCTCTAAGAGATGTGCCCCTGTAAATAGAAATCCTATTTTGTTACTTCCTGTGGCCCAGACATGAAAAGTTGAACACATCTTGACATAATTGTTTGAAATTAAGCTGTTCTGGGGTCTAAAAATGAGACCCAACCTGAATTGAATTTACCACAGCTTTCTTGTGACAGACATCCTTGTGAAGCAGTTGTGAAAAGCGTGAGGGGGGCGCAGAGGGGAAAATTGAAAAGTACAGATCAGAGGGACTGTGTGGGTAACGGTAACCCCCACCCTCAGGTGGCTGGAAGCAAATCACATTAACTAGGACTAACCCTGGAATATAATAGCACTGAGCAGCAGGTGGATAAACCTCTGGAGCCACCTACCTGCCACTCACTGCTGTACAAGCTTCGCATCCTACCTGATAACCACACCAGTATCCCTCCAGTAAGATGATTCATACTGAGGCAGTGTCCAGGAGACCTCTAGCTAAAACTCTGCACTCCGATGATGCTTTCTGCTTATTATACTTCTAACAGTGTTTCTCCCTTACTGTATTTTATTAATAGGTTTTTATTTTTATTTCCCTTCATAAATTCTTCCAATTTTCTCTGTCTATATTTTTTTTATTAGTGAGCCATCTTTTTTCTTTCCCTGTATTATTTTTCTTCCTTTTGTCCCTCTTTTTCCTATTTCTTTTGAAGTTGTTTTGTACAGGGTTTTGTTCATCTCATTTTTTAAAAAGATAACTCATTATAATTTTAAATTTTGCTTCTTGTATTTCTTTCATATTTTCAAATTTTCTCATTAGTCAATCTTCTTCATTCTTTAAAAAAAAATCTTGATGGATCAACTTATGAAGGCACTTGCCAGCCATCCTACAGACTGAAGTGTCATTCCCAAAAGCACAGAGTTTTAGCCATTCTTGTTTGACTTTTCTTACGACATTATTAAGACTGGTTTTTGCAAAAAGAATAAACTCAAAAATCAGTGGGGAGAATAAAGAATCCACACAGGCGCAGGCAAATGAATTTTCAAATAATAATGAAATATGAATAGTAACAAAAAATAAAATTAAATGTTTTCAGATGTATAGTAAATTGAGAACTTACTTAGTCCCATAAAATAAATAACCAGTTCATCTTGTTAATACATTAGATGTCTACAATATATTTATTATAATTAATGACCAATACATTATTAATTGGAGCCATGCTTAATTCAGATTTCTCTCTGAATATTCTCTTTTCCAATAGCATAGGTTAAGGTTAGGGTTAGCACAGTGTATTTTTTATCATTAATGAACAATAACATTATTATTAATTGAAGCCTGTGCTTAATTCAGATTTCTCTCTAACTGTTCTCTGGAGAAGCACTGCCCAGTCCTTTCCCTCAGTTTTGAATTATCTGATTTTTTTTTAATGATTAGACTGCAGCTATAGGTTTCTGGTAAGAAAACTTCAGCTGCTCAGAGCATCCCAGTTTGAACTGTAGTGAGCTCCCCTGCTTCCTAGATGGCTTTAACGTATCCTGGTTATTGTATATATCATTAGAATCTTTTCTTTCCCTCCCCCATATCTCCTTTTCACCCTCCTTCTTCCTTCCCATACTCCATCCCTCCTTATCTCTTCCTTTCTCCTCCCTCTCTCCTTCCTCCTAAGTCTCTCCTTGTTGGCATTTCATCTAGGCTCCGCCCCACAGTTACCTGGCAACAGCCAGGTGTGCCTGAATCACGTTAAAGGAGCGGCTGCTTGGCCGGTCCTCTCTCTTGCTCTTTTCCTTTCTCCTCTTGCTCTTGTTCCCTTACCCTCTTCCCCCTCTCTCCCCCTTCCCCTCCCCCTCCCCCTCTCCCTCTCCCTCTCCCTCTCCCTCTCCTTCCTTCCTCTCTTCCTATCTCTCCCTCCTTCCCTCCCTCTCCCTCCGCCCTCTTCCCTCCCCCTCCCTCTTTCTGTCTCTATTCCATCAACTCCCCATGTTCTAAAGGCACCCCCTTCTCCCACACCATACGGAGCCTCCACCAAATACATCTCTGGCCTCCTCATCTTTTTATAAAACACAACACTCCCTTCCTACCTTACCTACCATTTCTCCTTCCTTGCCCCTCCCTAAACGCTCAGGCCCTCCCTCAGCCCTTCTCGATTTCCAGTCTCTTCTCTACTCCTCTCTTTTCTTCTCTGTCCTCTTAGCCTACCCTTCCTCCCTTTCCTTTGGGAAGGGAGTGAATGTAACAAATTAACAAAGGGAATAAATGAAATGGGTAACAGGGCTTGAACTCGATCAAAGTGTATTATATCTACAAAAATAATGAAACATGTTACTTTAAAATTAATATAAACTAATAAAAAGAAAAGAATCTCTGCAGACAATATTTTGCTGCTGCTTAGTGGGCAGAGTACATTCAATTGTTCCATCCTGGTAGGACACTTCCCCAACCCAGACTTGTTAAGAAACAACCTAATTAGTCTTGGTTTATAGCCTCCAAACTTCATTATTGTGGTCCTTGACAATTGTGGTAGTAATTCTTTGTAAATATTTTTAATGTTACTTTATGTGTATGGGTATTTTACACGTTTGTGTGATTCTACACCACATGAGCCAGGTGCCTTAGGAAGCCATAAAGAGGGTGTTAGGTCCTTTGGAACTGGAGTTACACATAGTTGTGAGTTGCCCTGTGTCTTCTAGGAATCTCTCCAGCCAATGGCAATGACTCTTGAAAGCATACTCTGATCCTCTTGGTGTCCTGTGGTTGGTTTCACTATATGGTAAAGTACAGTAAAACACTACTATGATATGAGCAAACTAGAAGTTATTTTTGTTTGCATATGAGCTAGGGCATATTGGGAGAGAATCATTGTCATACCTTGCATGTCAGAGCCGAATTCCATCTGGGTTCTGGAAATCTTCACCTTGACATTGCTACCATCACAAAGACATGCAAAAATACCAAAGTCTCCTTTCTTACAGTAGGACAAAGGATTGAGGAAATTCAACTTCATTTCTCCACCTACTCTAGACTTTATCCCTTAATGGCAACAGATAGCTCTGTTGATCTCCCCACCACCACCACCCCCACACACTCTAAAAGGAGCCACCTTCCTCCCTTTGATACAGACAGTGAGTTCCTTTCCCCTCACTACTATAAAAACATGTACACATCATTTTCACATCTGGATTGTTTTGTTTCATTTGCCAAATGGCAATTGTTGGCTTGTAGATTGTTGGCTTGTTGGCTATAGATGTGATCTCAAGTGTCTTCTGTTTCCTCTACATTTGTTTTTCTAAGTTTCTAACCCAGGCTGTACATTTTCTGGATCCACAAGATGTTACTTGGAATGGTTTTATATTCTAATGATATTTTGCTCCAGCTGTGGTGGGTTTTATTCTTTGCATTATTTGTTTTGTGGGAGCACCAGAATATTGTTGGTCTTATTGTTCTCTTATAGGTTCTTAGGAAGGCATTAGGAGGATTTCTTCTTGTTTTCTTTCCAAGGTTTTTTTTTTAATAACTTTCACCAGTTTATCCATAAGCATTAAGAACAGGGTGAGTGGGAAGAACAAAAGTATTGTATAGAAAAGGGGTACTTCTGCACAGGAGTAGCATTCATGCTTGGAAAGGGTAGCCTAGGATCGTGGATAGGGACAACTCACCTTGCTATTCTTCCTGACCTTTAGATGACTACAGTACTTCATTTCTCTTTTTCCATTGGTACATGAGCCTGGCTGTTCAGATGTTTTGACTGGCTGTTGGTTGTTGGCATTGTCTGGTACACAGGCTTCTTTCTACAGTTTTAATCCTGCCAGTCACCTGTCCTCTATAAATTGCTACTGAAGGACATCACCAACCAATGTTGATCTATAAGTACAGCAGAATATCATCAGGAGGCATTTTATTGATACTTTTTTCTATACCAGTAGTGTTTGGTTCAGTCTCTACCATCTTTTACCCTGATCTGCTCTTTTGGATGTACCAAAAGTTCTTCTAAAGTAATATGACTTTAAAATCTCACTCCTAATCATGAATAATTTTTATAAAAAAGTGTAAATGTGTCATTTCTCTGCAAATTGTTTCCTATTTTATGCTTGTTAAAGTATGGCTCATAAACTAAGAAAGTTTTATTTCATTATGTTTTGCAATTTTACATGATTAAAATATCCCTACAACAATATTTTATGAGGTCATAATTACATGAAATTGAACGTTCACTTTCAATAAGTACAGTAGAGATAAGATTTTCATTCTTGAAGATTTATTTTTAATTATGTGAGAGGGTTGGGGAGTGTGTGCACAT
This sequence comes from Rhynchomys soricoides, assembly GCA_019843965.1. Lineage (NCBI taxonomy): Eukaryota > Metazoa > Chordata > Mammalia > Rodentia > Muridae > Rhynchomys > Rhynchomys soricoides. The sequence continues at coordinate 1,681,246 of JADRCH010007414.1, forward strand.
GAGTGCAGATACCTGGACATCTCAGAGGCACGGGATCCCTCTGGAGCTAGAGTAACACATTGTTGTAAGCTATCAGGTCAGGGTGCTCTAGAAACTGAAATCAGGTCCCTTTCAAGAGCAGTATGTGCTTTTAACCATTGAGTCATCTCTATAGGCCTGTTTATTTTTTAATTAGTCTATTTGTCATTATGTCATCATCCAACTGACTTATTATAGGATATAACATCAAGTAGAGCTTGTCATTCAACTTTATAAGCAATTTCTAACATTGTAGGCCCAACTCCTTTAAAATTTTAAACCACCTTTATTTGTTAAAGCCAACTATGATTTATTTGTAATACTGTTTAATTTATAAATCAATACAGGAAAAATTCAAATCCTAACAATATTGAGACTTTCAGTCTGGGAACGTGTTATATCTATTTCCTCAAGTCCAATTTGTCCCTGAAGTGATTTGTAGTTTTGTTTGCTAAATATTGGTATGTTTTTTTTCCTCCATTAAGTATTCATTATTATTCCTTAGGAAATCCATGCCATCCCAGAACTAACTTTGTAAAAGTTTTACTATTAGAATTAATTTTGGTATTTACATTATTCCAAAATCTAAGTGTTGTGATAATTTATTAATTGGCTTTTCAATTTTTTTCAATTTAAAATTTTGAATTGCTTTGTGGTCTGAAAATAATGTATATAACATCCTTTGTCACTTATCCTGTTACTGTAATAAAACTCCATCTCCAAAAGTGACTTATAAAAAAAGAAGAGTTTATTTTGACTTATAGGCCCAGAGCAAGTCCATAATGGCTGGGGAAATGCTAGTAAGAGCAGGAAGATGAGGGATCCAATTTTTAACTGAAAACAGCAAGCAGACAGAGTGAGCCAGAAGTGGAATGAGGTTATAAACTCTCAAAGTATGTCCTTAGTAATGTACATCCTCTTTAGCAAGGCTCTACCTCCTGAAGATCCCATGACTTCCCCAAACAGTGTCACCAGATGGACACCAAATATTGAGATGCCTAATACTATGGTGGATATCACATTCAAGCGACCACATGCTGTTCCCTGCTTGTGCTTGCAATAAAATGAATTTAGTCCAAAATCAAAAGTCCCCATAGACATTAACAGCTTCAGCACTGTTTCTTTCAGTCCAAGTTTCTTTTAAGACTCAATCTCCTAACTGTGACCCTAAAAAATGAAAGGTATAGACTATACTTCTAATAATAATGACACAGAGTATATATTCTCATTCCCAAGGGGAGGAATCAGGGAATAGTGAAGAAATACTGAACCAAAACAAAACTGCCACCCAGCAGGGCAAACATAAAATTCTATAGCTACAAGTCCAATGTCTGAGACCTTAGCTTTCAAGGGCTTAGTTAGCTCAGGCCCCTCAGCTTCAGTGCCTGCAATAGACCTCTATTGTTTAGACTAGTTCCACTCCCTGTATGCAGCTCTCCTTGACATCTCCAGGCAATCAATTAACAACTTCGTGCAATAGCCTACCAGGCACTTCTGGTCTCTCTGACCTGCTTACAGAGTGATGCTGGGCCTGGGTTAAGCTTCTGCCACACATTGCCTAGCCTCAGTGGCTCTCTGAAACCATAGGAGAAGAATCCACAATACTTTATAAGCATCGTGTATCATTCATGCTTCCAAAGCTATTACCACACGGCTGGCACTGCCAAGTTGACCCCAAGTTTGGGATGAATCCTTGTTTTCTTTAATCACATTTGTAGAAGCTGTTGTGTGCTCCTGTTTTCTAGGAGCAGAAACCTCCTTGGGCCTTTCCTTTTATAAATTGGAAGCTTATCTGAGTAGGGTCTTGTCTCAGGGTTTTTCGTTGTTTCATCGCAGAGCAAGAAACCTCTAGTTAATGCTGCTCACCATTAAGCACCAAATGATGCTTAGGAATCACAGCCTTTCTTCTAGCAACTTGTTCTAGCCTTGCTAGAACAGAAGCTTCCTGAGGATTTTTCTCTCTAGCCTGTATATTTTATATTTCTTATTGCCCCTTCTGTTCCTTTACACTTGTAGCCTTACTTGGGAATTATCAGTAATAACCATACCATAGACTCTATATTACGCTATCTAGAAATTTTCTGTACCAAAGAAGTCAGTCCATTGCTTTTTGATTTTACTTCAGGAAGTTCTTAGGACAAAGGCAGAAGGCATGATGATGTTTTGTGCAAATATCACAAGAATGGCCTCCAGCTCAGGTGCTGATATCGTCGCTCCCTGAAGCATAATAAATGAGCTGCATCTATACCACCATCATTGTTCCCAGTACTACTGTCTACCAAGATCCTCCTAGAGTGACTCATAAAGCTCAGCTTATAGCATCCCTCTACCTTTCTAGCTCAAAGTTCGAAAATCTTCTGTATCCCTCCCCAAACCACCATGGTCAGGTCATAGCAGCAGCCTAAAGTCGGATAACAACTTATGTATTGATTTTTTTTGGTTGCAGTGACATACCATGACACAAAGCAACATGCAGTCAAAGGCATTTATTTTGGCTTATGGTCTTAGTTGGGGTTTCTGTAGCTGTGAAGAAACATCATGACTACAACAACTCTTGAAAAGGAAAATATTTAATTGGGGCTGACTTACAGTTTCAGAGGTTTAGTCCATTTTCATGGTGGGAAGCATGGCGGCATAGAGGCAGACATGGAGCTGGAGAAGGAACCGAGAGTTTTACATCTAGGTCAGGGGGCAACAGGAAGACAGAGTTACATTGGCCCTGGTTTGAGCTTCTGAAACCTCAAAGCCTATCCCCAGTGAGACACTTCTTTAAACCAAGCTACACCTCCTATAGTTCCACTCCCTGAGTCTATGGGGGAGATTTTCATTCAAACCACCACATTGCACTCTTAGGCCTCCACAGCCTTGTAGTCATATCATAATGGGAAATGCATTTAGTACAACTTCAAAAGTCCCCATAGTCTATAACAGTCTGAAGACTGTTTAAAAGTCCTAAATCTCTTCTGAGATTCGTGTACTCTTAACTGTAAACAAACAAACAAACAAAACCATAGGCAGAACCTTTGCTTGTTTTTGATGGATTTTTGTTTTGTTTGTTTGTTTGTTTGTTTGCTTTAGTTCTTTGTATATTCTGGATATTAAACCTTAGTTAGATATACACCTGTCAAAGAGTCTCTCCCCTTCTGTGGGCTTCCTTATAAACAGGTTGACTATTTCTTCTTCTTCTTCTTCTTCTTCTTCTTCTTCTTCTTCTTCTTCTTCTTCTTCTTCTCCTTCTCCTTCTCCTTCTCCTTCTCCTTCTCCTTCTCCTTCT
>JADRCH010007414.1:1687661-1806644 GCA_019843965.1 Rhynchomys soricoides
TATATAATAAATCTTTTTTAAAAAAGAAAGGTGTGTGTGAGTAGTCATCATATTGGGTTTGGTGGTGGTATTTGTTTTCTCAGTGGTATTTTGTGTTTTAGACATTATAGCTTCATATTTCTTTCCACATTCCCTCTGATATGCTCATTCCTTTCTTCAGTCCCCCAATAATGCTTCCTGCAATTTCTTTAGGTTTGGAATGCTGAACGTAAATTTGTTTGCTGTTTATATTGTGGGAACGTTTTCATTCTCCTTCAATTACATGGTGTAGTTTTGCTGGGTGGCTGTCATAGTCTTTCAGGATTTAGAAGACATTGCTCCAGGTTCTTCTGACTTTGAAAGTTTCCACTGAGAAATCAAATGTTATCCTGATGCTTTTCCTTTATATATGGCTTGTGTCTTTTTCTCTTGTAGCTTTCATACACTTTCATTGTTATATATACTTAATGTTTAAATATTATATGATGTAGGGATTTTCTTAGCTGGTCTTGTCTATTCAGTGTTCTGTGTGCTTCCTGTATCTATGTAAATATGTTTTTCTCTAGTTTGGGAAAGTTTTCTTCTTTGGTCTTATTGGTGATCATGGTCTTAGAATTCTTCTACCTTATCTATGCTTATAATTCAAATATTAGGTTTTTGCATACTGTTCCATATTTCCTGCTTTATTTTATTTTTTATGTTTCTTGCTTATTTTGTCTACCTTCAGGCTCAGAGGCCAATTAAATTGGTTTTATAATTTTACACTCTTCTCTTTCACCACTACATCTCAAATATCTAATACAATTCCTGGCACACCTAATGAACTTACACCTTGTATATGGGATAGGTCCTAATGTCAGTAAATAACGCCTAATTTTTGCATCAAACTTATTTCGAGTACCGCTTTACGACGGTATCATAGTGGAAAATTGGATCCTTTTCTCAGAAAATGCAGTATTGTTGACCCTCTCTCTAGTGTTCTTTTTATTTGATCCCCAGATTTCTTGACCTGCACTTATAGTTTGTCATTCTATATGAACCCCCCCTCTCCCTCTCTTTAAACCAAAGAATGGCACAGCAGGGGACAGAGCCCATTCATGCCTCTCATCTCACACTCAATCGGGCACATATTAACTGAGCATAATGATGGCAAGATTTGCCCATACTATTTAAACAATTTTCTCTTAGTGTGTATAGCTGAATTCATGTAAGTGAACTATGCCTATGAATGCCAATGTCATATACAATCAAAAAGTTTCTTTGCATGAATGACTTAATTAATTAATGGCGTTCTCTCTACTTGAACATCTTCCTTTTGTCTCTGCATATCAAAACTCTATACATTTTTCACAGCTGAGCTGATGACCCACTTATCCCCCAGCAGGGCTAATTATTTCATTTATTATGTGTCTCCTCTGCAGCAGACAATGCAAAACACCTTCTCTGCATTTCTCTTGTCAATCCACACAGCAATCCTATGAGATAGGAATACTGAGTATTTCTCCAGTTTTAAGGATGAAAGCATGGAAATTGAGAGAGATTAAGCATATTCCCCGTGGTAGGTATCACCTACCTTGTTCAGTACTGTCTCCCATTTTAAACAACAGTATGTGGCATATTACACAAGCTAATAATTGTTGACTAACTAGAAATGCTTTCTGATATCAAGATGATGTGCTTTGTTCTTATGCCGGGGCTTAACCTGTTTCACCTTATGTCCCTGAATATGCTATTCTTACTCTGTCATTTGCATATTGGTACCAGACAATAATATGTTATAGATATTTGTTTAGATCATAAAAATTTCAGGTATTTTATGTTTCCTCAAAGGATATGTGCTTCCACATAGTTTGATCTGTTTCTTCATTCCAGCTCTGTAAGATAGAGGATCCATGTTCAGGGTGCTTTGTATTACAGGTACTTACATGCATATCTCCCTTTCTCAATGTCATTATATGTGTCTGTTTATAAATGTATGATTTATTTCAAATTCAGCAAAACCTAGGATAGCCAAGACAATCCTAAGGTATCACCATCCCTGACCTCAAGATGGGCTACAGAGCAATATGATAAAAACCACATGCATGGTATTAGTACAGAAACAGACACATTGATCAATGGAATCAAACTGAAGACCCAGAAATAAATCCACACAACTACGGACATTTGATTTTTGATATAGAAGCCAAAAGTATACAATGGAAAAAAGAAAGCATCTTCAACAAATGGGGCTGGTCTAACTGCATGTCTGCATGTAAAAGAATACAAATAGATTCATATTTATCACCCTACACAAATCTCAAGTCCAAATAACCCAATTTAAAAATGGGGTACAGAGCTAAACAGGGAATTCTCAGCAGAAGAGTCTTAAATGGCTGAGAAGCATTTAAAGAAATGTTCAAAATCCTTAGTCATCAGGGAAATACAAATCAAAACAACTCTGAGGTTCCATTTTACACCCATCAGAATGGCTAAGATCAAAAACTCAAGAGATAGCACATGCGAGTGAGGATATGGAGCAAGGGGAACACTCCTCCACTGCTGGAGGGAGTGCAAACTTGTACAACTACTTTGGGAATCAATCTGGCAGTTTCTCAGAAAACTAGGAATTGTTCTACCTGAGGACCCAGCTATACCACTCCTGGGCATATATCCAAAAGATGCTCCAGCATCCCACAGAGATACTTGCTAAACATATGTTCATAGCAGCTTTATTCATAGTACCCCAAAATTGGAAAGAGCCTAGATGTCCCTCAACCTATGAATGGATAAAGTAAATGTGGTTCATTTACACAATGGAATACTACTCAGCTATTAAAAACAAAGACATCATGAATTTTGCAGGCACGTAGATGGATCTTTTGAATATCATCCTGAGTGAGGTAACCCAGTCCCAAAAGAACATGCATCGTATATATACTCGCTCAAAGAGGATATTAGCCAGAAACTACAGGTACCATGCTACACTCCACAGACCTGAAGAAGCTGAACAAGAAGGAAGGCACAAATGAGGAAGCTTGATTCTCATTTAGAAAGGGGAATAAAATAGTCATAAGAGGCAGATGGAGGGAGGGAACTGGGTGAGACAGAGGACAGGGAGGGAAATGGGGGGTTAGGATCAGGTGTGGGGAGGGACAGGAGAGATGGCCAGATAGCCATGAGAATGAATGGAAATCTGCAACTGACAGGGGTGGGGAGGTGGGGGGCACGAGACAGAGACCTGGGATAAGGTAGGCTCCCAAGAATCAATGGAGGTGACCTTAGCTGTGATTCACAGCATTTAGGATACGGAGCCTGAAGAGGCCACCTCCTATAGCCAGGCTGGAACCCCAGTGAAGCTATAAGGACATCAACCCACCACAAAACTTTCAACCCCAAATTTATCCTGTCTACAAGAAATGCAGGGATGGGGAATGTAAAAGAAACTAAGGGAATGGCCAACTGATAACCAGCCCAACTTGAGACTGATACTATGGGCAAGCACTAATCCCTGACACTATTAATGATACTCTGTTGTGCTTACAGATAGGTATCTATCTAGCAAGGCTGTCTTCTGAGAGACTCCACCCAGTATCTGACTCAGACAGATACAGACACACACACACCCCTACAGTAGATGGAGCTTGGGGACTCTTATGGAAGAATAGGAGAAAGGATTGTAGACCTGAAGGGGATAGGAACTCCACAGGAAGACCAACAGAGTCAACTAACTGGAACCGTTGGGGCTCTCAGAGTCTGAACCACTAACCAAAGAACCTAGGCCTCCTCATACACATGTAGCAGATATACAGCTTGGCCTTCATGTGGGTCCCAAGTAACTGGAGCAGAGCCTATCCCAAAAGTGTGTACCTGTCTGTGGGATATGTTCTTCTAGCTGGGCTGCCTTGTCTGGCCTCAGTGGGAGAGGATGCACTTAACCTAGCAGAGACCTGAAGTACCAGGGTGGAAGGGTATACACAGGGGGCCATCACTCACTCAGAGGAGAAGCAGAGGGGGAGGGAGGATTGTGGGAGGGGTGACTGGGAGGGGCAGTGAGTGGGATGTAAAGTGAGTAAGTAAAAAAAAAAGAAAATCTTTTTAACTGCTTTTGATGACACAGTTGTAAGATGATACTACTACACTGGTTCACTCCTCCCTTTAGCTCCTCTCACTCCCCTCCACTCCTCAAATTTATGGACTCTTAGTCTTTAATTATTATTGTCAAATATATACATAAATACAGCCTGATGAGTTAATTTAGTGTTCCTCATATGTGTTTAGGGCTGCTTGGAACTGGTTCATCTCTGAGTAGACTGAGTCTTCATTTCTCAGCAGTCTGTAATTTTTTCCCTTGGGGTAGGGTCCCATGAGATTTCTTCCATCCTTGTTGGCATGACAGCTGATGCTGTAACTGCTCAGATCTTACTTAAGCAAGCATATTGGTGAATGCAGCTTCCCTGTCATATATAGAAGATACTATTTCACAGCAGAGTCCTGGTCTTCTGGCTCTTACAGTCTTTCAGCTCCATCTTCTGTGAGGTTCCCTGACTTTTAGACATGGGGAGTGTGTTGTAGATACATCAGTTAATCTGGGTACACCCTCATTAATTGCATTCTGACCAGTTGTGTCTTTCTGCAGTGGTCTCTGTCTGCTGCAAATGAAGCTTTGTACATAAGGATAAATACTTAGACTGTGACTAAGAGTTATACTGGTTTAGGGAAATGGCAGTAGTAACTTGTCCTCTATGATCCTTAGCCTCACCAGCCATGGGGAACAGTCTAGGTTTACTGTGTAAGGCATATATTTCTTCTTACTGAGTGGGCCTTAATTCCAATTAGGTGGGTGTTGGTTACTACTAAGACATAAGGACCACTACTACGTCTTTTGGACTATCTTGCTGTTCTGGTTATTGTTGTAGTTTGGGAGTATTACAGTTGGGTGGGACTATTGATTGCTTTTCTCTCCTAGTAGCATGCATAGCTTTTTCTGAAATGATGAGCTAGTCCTCAGAAAGGAGGCCTCCAGGATCAGATCCATATCGATTCTTACAAATCCTATATCTGGAGTATCTGGTGTCTTCAGCAATAGGGTCTTACCTTAAATTTCTGGTAAGCCACCAAAGGACCTAATTTCATTGGGTGGGTGGGTGGGGGGTGTATTGTAAGGAAACAGAAAATATTATGCTCTCTGGCTTTTCAAACGTCCTTAGGGTTTTTTGTTCCTTCCCCCCTTTCCCTTTATGTCACTCCCCGTTTCCTTTCCAAGTAAGTCTCATCTTACCGGAGTATTTTTGTTTGCTTGCTTTTGCTTTTTATTTTGTTTTGTTGCCTTTTATCCCTTCAAACTCCATGTGTCTTGCTATCCTTTCTAGAGCTCCCTCTTACTCCTTCCACTGTCTCTTTCTGGTTTCTGCAGTTACTCCAGGTTATAAACTTATGTCTAAAATTTCAGAGACAGAATTTGCAAATAAGAGAACATGTGGCATTTGTCTTTCCTAGGATCTGAGTTATTTCACCTCAGTACAATATTCTCTACTTCTATCCATTTACCTGGCATTCACTTGAACTACAGTTTGGGAGCTAGGTCTGTGAGTGGGCAGATGTTGAGGGAACAGGCATGGTTCAGAGCAGGCAAAGGGAGCTAGGGAGCTCAATACAATGGTTTGCAGAGCATTCCTATGTGAAGGAAATGTCAACGCTTTTAGATATTGATAGAAATACAAATTTAGTTTTTCTCTCTATTAAATCATGCAAAACCCACATGGTTGGGTCTGGGCATGTAACTCAGTAGTAGAACAGAACTTTAAATTCTATTCTTATCTACACACACAGAGGGGGGGGGAAGAGAGACAGAGATAGAGACAGAGAGAAAGAGACAGAGAGAGATAGAGAGAAAGAGACAGAAACAGAGACAGAGACAGAAACAGAAAGAGATACAGAGAAAGACAAAGAGAACTTGAAATACCATCTTTCCTAATCTACCAGCTAGAAATTACTTCTACTTAGGCTGTTTTGGATGAGAGTGGTTCATATAGTAATTAGTTGAAATTAAATGAGTTAATGAATATATCTCAAAGGTTAAATATACCTATATATTCCTTGGTTTAGTACTTATATTTCTAAGAACTCATTTTGCATGTGTACAAAGATATATGAAGAAAAACAGTCACCATAGAGTTGTTAGTGCTAACAAGAAATATATAACCAATAGAGATCTCTTTGTATAAATTATAGTGCCATGTACCTATAAAACAACAAAGATATATGTGCTATAGTGAAATGATCTGCAGACTATATTAAACTGAAATGGTGAGGCTCAAAACAGCTTGAGTCATGTCACTGCATGTAATTTTGCATAGAAAACTTCTGAGTTTTCAATATAAGACCCTGTTAATATAGCCTATCACAGGGGATAGCTATAAAAATGGGTGTAATGAATCTGAATGTGAAAACATAAATTTTGTTGTATACTTGTGCTTCTCAAACTAGGTAGCAACCGTATAGAGGCTGTGTTGAAAATTTGAAACTTTAAGACAAAACAGTGATACTAGAAATTTGTCACATATTTAAAGTTACAGAACCTAGGTTATCTGTTAAGGCAGTGACAGAGCCAGGACTTCAATTTAAAGCTGTACTCAGTCCACTCAATGTCATGACTTGCAGTGTCAGTGAGGCAAGACAGAGTAAGATGTCATCATGCTGTGACAACTGTAGCCTTTGGAAACTGAGCATACCTGCTATTAAAGGTTTAATCTTGACTCATGTCTAACTCAGTTTTCTTATTTATCTGATGGAGATAATAGTATGTACTTCCATTTACAGGGTTTTGTTAAGGCAAAAGGAAACTAATATATAAAGCACATAGCATATCATTTGGTGTAAAAAACTTTTTTTCAGCACCAGAGATTTGAACTCAGAGTCTTGTACATGCTAATTGTTCTACCACCAAGCTAGATTTTCAGACCTCTGGGTAAAATTTCAGTAAACACTTTTGCATAAGAACTTGCTACCTAGAGTAATCAAAGCAAAGTCCCAAGCCCCAACGCTCCCTAGATGAATAACTTGAGGTGGTTAACTATTACCTTTGAGTCTCAGTTTTTTTTATCTCTCTCCCAGATCTGTTTTGATAATTCAAAGAGATTAAACAGGTAACGCATAATATGTTACTCCGAATGGAGTAAGTAATGGTCTTTTGGTGGTATGACATTGTCCATGCTGGGATAGTAAGAAAGCTGATGCTATTAGTTCCTTCCCTTGGTGTCTGAATAAACTTGTTTGTAAAATGATGAAATCTACCATTAAAATTCACCTGTAGGATTGTGTTCCATTTTTCCTCCCTTTCAGTCCCTATCAATTTGTACAATTCTGTTTACAGATTTTTCCTTCACAGTCAAGTCTCATAGCATAAAATATTACGCTTCGACCTGGGATTTGTATTTATTTCCAGGGAACCAAACCTAAAGTGTATACAAGCAATCAGAAATCCACAATGGTGCAAATCCCATCCCTGATTTAGGGCAGGGTTCCTCCCTCAAGCCTCTTTATCAGTTAGGGCTGAATAATTTGGGGGGCTTTCTTGGCAGACTAGCTAGCAGTACCGCTAGCCTCACTAGATTTCAGCAGTGTAGCAATGCCCTCTTTAGTTAAGAATGTCCCTAAGCTTTACTAAATACTTCCTGGGGAGGAAAAAATGCACACAGTTTAAGAACCACTACTTGGCTGGGGGACGAGTTCCAGGACAGCCAGTGCTACACAAAGAAACACTGTCACGAAAAACAAAAAGAAGCAGTACTTAGAGAAATCTGCAGAAGCGGGGCCTTCCAGAATATCTTCACTACATGTGTGGAAATGACGTGGGGGGACAAGCATAGGTGGGAGTGCAGGAAGCCCCGTGCAACGCTGTAAGGATTCTGGAAGCTTGAGGCAAATGGGACGAGGAATCCATGCTGTAAAAGTAGTCAAAATCAACAGTGAAGAGAGTTGCCGTGATTCAGCCAAACCATATCTGAAGGCGGAAATGGGCTGTCACTTTGCAGCTGCAGTTAGAATCCGTTGCTTAGGATGGAATCACTCAGATACCTGCTGTCTGAATTTGGGATCATTGTTGGTCTACCCAATTGCTGTTCTTCCCACTCCACCGCCCCATTCTGTTTTCAAAATGAACATGTCCCTAAATGGTCAAGGCTTTTATGTTACCACAGACATAAAGTTAATCTTAATTTCCACCTAAATTTTTCAAAGATTTACCTCTTATTCAAAGGAACAAATTCCAAAGAGACCACACCCATTTCAATTTACCTCCATCTCTACTGAGAAACAAGGGGCTACAACTGAGAACGCCCGAGAAGGGGAGGGGGGAAATCAGCAGAGAGCGGGGAACTCCAGTGTGAGCAAGGGATGGTACCTGGCTCTATCATTTTTCCCTCTCTATTTTACTTTTTCTAGATTTGAAAACAAATATTAATGCTAGGCTGGAATCAAGTACTCATTTGAGAGGAGAGTGCTAAAGCATTCTGTGCTTGCCCAGGTGGGGAAGATGTCATAAAATCAAACAAACGTTAGAAATCCTAGTGGTTGAACCAGCCCTCCCAGTTGCTTTGCGTCTGATGAATCACAAGAGAACCAGGGGCTCCTCTGCGTGCGGTTATTAACACCAATAATAACTGGAGTTCTAATCTGTATCCACCACATTCTGTTCTCCGGTGGCTTTCTGCTGCTCTTTAATGAGGTACTTTCTCCTTTCCCCATGTATTCCACATTATATGCATGCTGCACCCCTCTACCTTTCCTGGATTTATGCATGTCTCCAGCAGATGGTTGGGCCAGTCCACCTCGGTGCTTGTTTAGCATAACAGAGAGCTCAACAACTGGGGCTTGCTCAATCTCTAGCTTCAGCTTGCATTTCTGGATCCTGGTGGGGTAAACACCCCGGGTGACAGCCTGCACTTGCTGTGTCCTGCCTACCTTTCCCAGCAGCCAAGCTTGAGTCTGCCTATTTACTTTGCAGGAGTTGTTTTCCAGTTTCCTCTTTATTCTACCCTGCCCCCACTCTTTTTCTTCCCTGGATTCCTATGAAACTTCCCATGACAGTGATTGGGACAAGAAACTTTCCAGAAAAGAAAGAAAGAAAGAAAGGAAGGAAGGAAGGAAGGAAGGAAGGAAGGAAGAAAGAAAGGAATTGTAAAAAAAAAAAGGTATTTAAGGTCTAGGATTAAATGCCTCTGTTTGCAGTGCACCATCTCCACAAGAAATTGAACACGTCTTTTCATTCACCAGTTCCCTTGCTCACTGTGGAGAAAGATGCGCCACATGGAGCAGCCAGTCTTCTGTGTTTGGTAGGCGTTTTGAGTAGTGAAGATACAAGCAATTAAAGAAATCAGAATTGACCTCAAATAGCACACTTGCAATCTCTTGAAACCTGCGGAGCAGTTCAAGTCACCTCCTGGGTGCCTGGCCTTCTGGCTGCCTCAATTCCAAACTCCACTTCTCCGTGTGCTCTTAGCACGTTGATTTTAACTCCTGCAGTTCTAAGGGGGTACTTACAGATACTTACTATGGCAAAACAAGCTACATTTTCCCCATCTGATCCGAGTCCTTGGATCCTCTAGGCTTTTACGTGTGGGAAAAAAAATCTTATGATAAAGTCATCAGGAGGAGGCAAAGGGTTGGTATTGTTCTAGGGTGCTAGGAGCTTTGCCTTAACGACTTAAGATGCACACAGCTTGAGGTGAGAGAGCCATAAAGTGCCAGCCTGAAGTTTACTGTAATATGTTATTTCCATGTGGATGGAAAAAATTGATTTCTAATTCATAAAATATATCCCCCTATGCCAGTCATTACGTACTTTTCCGGTTTCAGCCTGAAAGTACTCTGTGCAGTATGTTCACAGAAAGCAGAAAAAGGGGGCTGCTTTCTTCCCACTCCAGGTGAATAAGGGAAAAATGGAACTTTGTGGGGAGGAAGCCAAGAAAACAGTTGGGGTGGTGTGATTGGTGGGGGAGGAGCCTAGATAAATGGTGGTTTCCATATATTTTCAGGACGGCTCTTTTCTCTCCGGTGCTGGAGGAAAATCAATATCTTGTTTTCAGATGGGTAAATGGAGTCGTCTCTTTAAAGTGCCCCGGTCAGTTCACCACACGTCGGGCAGCTGCTGCTTTCCAGGCTGCCCCGCGATTCCCAGGCTAGGAGGATTGACAAGGCGATGATAAACTAACGTGCCCCCTCAGCTCTGGGTGTGCGCCATTGTTCCCGCAGCTGAGACCCTCTGCTGCTATTTGCTTTCTCCCACATACATTATTCAACAGCCCAGGAAAAGGCCAAGAACCTCTTTCATTCAGGAATTCTGTATTAAAATAATCAATTTCAAACTGAAGCCGGGAAGGCCAGCTTGCTACAGGGAGAGCCTATTAATAAGCCACCAGTCTTTTCCATTTGCATTGAATTCATGCTGTATTGTGGTAATATGGGATTATTTTTTTTTCAGTTTCCTCCAAGAAACTAAACATTACATTGGCTCCTCTGCCCTTTCTTAAATAGCATGTAGAAGAGCTTCTTCGTTTGATCCCACCATTAACAGAACACTAGAGGCCATATTTGTGCCTCTTACTCGGCACTGACCAATTCGGATTTTTGAAAGTACTTTAAAAAAGCCATTAACTCTCCATGAAATGTAGCAGGAAGAAAAGTTCTCAAGTGTTTTGTTTCCTATTCATTGGCTTTACATTGGCTTTACATTTCTTGCCTTGCCGCCCCTGCCCCTACTTCTCTGTCATTCTCTCACATGCACACAGGCAGACAAGATAGACACCCCCCCCACACACACACACACACGCTCACAGCAGACAAACACTCAGGGGTGATGATGGTTAAGTTTTGAGCAAAATATTTTAGAAACCATCCATATATAAATAAGGATAATTTTCAGCAGCACAAGGAGATGCTCTCCAGACCAAGTGTGCTTTTCCTGTTTGGTTCATAAAGGGTTAATCGGAGACTTCTTTTTAGTGGCTGCCTTATTGTCAAAAATCTTTCTAAGCCTACTTTAAGTCCATTTTCATGCCTTTAGACAATCAATGGCCAAAAGATAGCTATTAATAGTCAGTCTTTTGTAATCAATTCAGCAAACATTTATTGAACACCAAATGTGTACATAGGAAATCTCCAGGGCTTTAACTTGAGACATCCCAATGAATCAGTTATGATCCCCCAAGTAGCCAATGATCATAGGTTTGTTTTTTTTTAATATGGTTACCAGATTTAGCAAAGGAAAATATATGACACTCTCTTAAATTTGGACTTTAGAGGATTAAGTAACTGGTTAGTTTAATTTGTTCTTTGCAATACTTATGACATATCATCGTTCATCTGAAAATCAAAGATAACTGGGAGTCTTATATTGCATCTGGAAACTTCCCCTATAAAAAGGAATTCTTGGTGTGACTTTAAAGATTTGATATTGTTGTCTATTACTTCCCCACCATTGCCAAAGACCAGAAAGAACTGGATTTACTGAAGGGTTAGTAGAAATTTTAATTGCCCAAATAAGGAGAAGGCTTTCATAATTAATTATAGAGAGGCTATCTTCCTTCATTCTTATGCCTGGTATGGAATAAATTTTTAAATGTTTGTGATAAATCATGAGATGTACTAAACTATTTAAAAACAATTCTAAACATAACCCATAAATATAAACATCCCTGGCCCACCTGTTGGTTGATGATTGATTGATTAATTTAAAATGAAGGAAAAGTCTGCACAGTAATCCACTCTGCTTTCTACATTGACTGCTGAGCATTCAAGAGATAAAACTAAGCCCAGTGTGTCCATGAAAGTACCCCATAGGTTTCACTAGGAATAAACAGCTACAGCCAACTCTCAGTACATCCTTGCAGTGGTCAGACACACAAGAGTGGCCATCTGTAATCATTCCTAGGGCCTGGTGCAAGGGTGGAGCACTCACTCAGCATAGGTCTATATAACACAGAAAATTAGGACTATCTAGAAGGATCAGTGCAATTAGTTCTTTATTGAGACTACCTGGGAGCTGAAAGTAGACACAGTAACTACTCCCCACTCAGTAGCTCACAGTAGGATTACAAACAGCCACAGTACTTACATGAGAGAACCCTTATCATAATAGCTATCTTTATGATGGGCATATTAAGTGCCAGGCACTATGCTAAGTGCCCTCCTCCCTTTACCCTCATAGTGTCCTTTTGAAGATACCCATTTCTCAGATGTAGAAAGTGAGCTTAAGCAAGACCATTTGACTTTTTCCATAAGTCTAAGTGGTTCTGAGCACTAAGCTACCATATTCTTCCTGGAGGGATTAAAGGAAGAAGAGAAACAGCTCCAAAGATTTGGCCTTAGAGCAAAACATATAAATCCAAGTGCAACTTTTTGCCACACTGATTTATCTAGTTCAATGCATGTACT
This sequence comes from Rhynchomys soricoides, assembly GCA_019843965.1. Taxonomy (NCBI): domain Eukaryota; kingdom Metazoa; phylum Chordata; class Mammalia; order Rodentia; family Muridae; genus Rhynchomys; species Rhynchomys soricoides. The sequence continues at coordinate 1,700,055 of JADRCH010007414.1, forward strand.
ATATTGATTTGATTAGATTACATTGGCTTTATAATGTGTTTGAATTATCTGGCACTACACATTGATATTTTAATTTATTGAGGAAAAAAGATGGATGATTTAATCAACGACAGTCCATCTGAGAGGGAAATGACTGCATGAACACCATCTTTCTAAACACAATAAAGTCAGAGGAAGATTCAAATATAAATTTTAAAAAATCTTGCAGAATATCTTTAAGTTACCTAAGACAAGGAATAGGACCAGATACTCAAAAGCTACTGGGTGCGGTTATTAAAGATTATATGTCGAAAGTCATCCCCATTGGGACCTGAGAGCCTCCCGTTTCCCTGGGACTTTCTAGTAGTTACCCCCAGTTCCCCATCCCCCACTGCTACATATTTCTATTCAGTTTCCTGACCCTCTCTACTTCTCTCCTGTTCCTTCCAGTACCTGATCCTGTCCCCCCTTTTTCCCCCCTCCTTTCCCCCTCTCATGTCCCTCCCTCCGTCTACCTCAGGTGATTATTTTTCCCCCTTCTACATAGACCCAATGGAAGAGCTAGGGGAAGGAATGAAAGAGCTGAAGGGGACTGCAACCCCATAGGAAGAACTAACTGGATCACCCAGAGCTCCCAGAGACTAAACCACCAAACAAAGAGTACACATGGAAGGACCCATGGCTCCTGCTATATATGTAGCAGAGGATGGCCTTATCTGGCATCATGTGGGGGGGGGAGATGCTCTTGGCCCTGTGGAGGCTGGATGCCCCACCATACAGGGATGCTAGAGTGGTGAGGAGGGAGTGGGTGGGTAGATGGAGGAGTACACTCATAGAGGCAAAGGGGAAGGGGAAGAGGGGAGATGGGATGAGGTTTTGTGGATGGGTAACCGGGAAGAGGGATATCATTTGAAATGTAAACAAATAAAATGATTAATGAAAAAAAATTTAAAAGATTATATGGGCTTATTTTTTTATGTGTGTGGTAAAAAAACAATAATAAATGAAGTCTACAGACAAATAATAAATCTAAAATGTTTATAAAGAAGAAGGTATAACTATACCATACAAAAATATATTGTAAATTAGCTAGAAAGGAACAAGCAAGAAAAGATGTAAAAAGGCTGGAGAATTTATCTCAGTTGGTAGAATGATTGCACAAAGTCCTGGGTTCAAAACCAAGCACTACGTTAAAAAGTTGGCTATGGTAGTGTACACTGGAAATCCCAGCTTCTGGGGGTAAAGGCAGGAGGATCAGGAGTTCTAAGTCATCATTGGCTACATAGAGAATTGAAAGCCAGCCTGTACTACTTGAGACCCTGACACAAAAATGAAACAACAATAGGAAACAGGATGTGAAGGGACACAGCTGCAGACAAAAAGTCCGATAAGCTGAGCAAACTTACAAATCAGATGGTAAATTCAGGAATCACCAAGGGGATGCAAAGTAATAATGTGACAGCAAAATGACATACTTTTCTTCATTTTTGATTACCACTGAGCTATATACCCCCAGTTAAGACAAAACAATTTTATTGAAAAGATATTGCCTCCTCCTGAAGAGATATTGAAAATATACCTTACCTCTGCAATTCTGCTACTGAAACATGAGCCTTGGGAAGAAAAGCAGGAGTTTGCAAGACTCTATGTACAAGTCTGATTGTTACATTACCTGTAGTTGCACACATACAAATTAAAACAAAGAATGTTATTAAGAGGATAAATCTTTGAATAAGTTGCAAATGTATTAACAAAATACTATCCAGACAGTAAAAATAATAAAAATAAATCTCTAGTCGTGACTTTGAACTATCTGCATGAAGAATTGCTAAGCATGAAAATAAAATGTAAAGAGTGTTACATCCCCAATTTTTATAAAATGTATTTTACTTTTTATTTTATTTTATATATGTCTCTCACTGTAAGCATATTACATATGTGCTTATGTGTGTGTTTGTGTACTATGTGCTTGCTTGGTGCCCATGAAGTTCAGAAGTGGGTGTTACATCCCCTGCAACTAGAGGATAAGAATTATATGAGCCACCATGTGGGAGCTGAACCTGGGTCCTCTGCAGGGGCAACAAGTGACCTTAACCACCAAACCATCTTTCTAGCCCCTAAAATGCATGTTTTAAAGTATTCGTGTAAACTAAACAAACTGAAATTCATTTACAGTCTCATCACTTGAATATAATGTTTAGAAGTATTTCCACCTAGTTTTTTCTATGTGTATATTTACTTTTCTTTTAAAAATTTTGTATACATAATTTGGACATGAGGTAAAACATGAAATAACTTCTATTAAGTTGTTAATGTAGGCTGGAATGATAGACAGAAGTGGAACATACAGAGGAGGAAGACAAAAAGATTGCATTGAAGAAAAAGCACATTGCATGTGCACATTTTAGAAAGGTTGGGAGTGTAACACAATTACATGTCTAGCATGCTCAAAGCTCTGGATTTAATCACCAGCATTAAAACCAAGTATGTTGCTATACACCTGTAATGACAGCACATGAATGGGTAGAGCTGAAGGACTCAAAGTCCAAATAGCCAGGAGAACTCAAAGGTCCAGGTGGCAATGGTTAGTTCTGTGAACTTGACACAACCTAAATTACCTGGGAAGAGAGTCTCAGTGAGAAGCTGTCTGGAATAGAGTGACCTGTGGCTGTAGAAGTGGAGCTTTATCTCGATTGCTTTATCTTGATTGCTTTAGTTGATGTGGGAAGACCCTACTGCAAGTGGCTGGTAGCTATCCCTGCTTTGGGGCTCTAGAGTGGACAAGAGTAGGAAAACTTAGCCAAGCATTCATTTATTTCTCTCTGCTTGTGACTACAGATGGGATATGACTAGCTGCCTCAAGTTCCTGCCTTGACTTCCCTGTGATGTTAGACTATCCTAGAATGGTAGCTAAATAAACCCTTCCCTGGTGAGTTACTTATTCTTGAGGCATTTTATCACAATAACAGAGACAAAACAAAACAAACAAACCAAAAATCAGGACAAAAGCAACAGCCATTTCAAGACCAGCCTGGGATACATGAGGCCCTGTTTCAAACAAACTACCAAAACAACTATAGGGCTTCTTCTTATAACTTGTGGGGATTTTTGGCTGGTTGGCTGGTTGGTTGGTTAGTAGGTTTTTTTGGTTTTGCTTGTTTGTTTGTTTGTTTGCGTTCTATGCGTATGCTTAGCCAAAAGGGGGGTAATCATTGTTACATAGATTACTATTGACTGTAACTACTAGTATATCTGCAAGGCAAGTTTGTATTACTAAGGAAAAGAGGTCCATTTGCTATAAAGTGGAATTTTCATTGAAATATAATGGCCATAGTTCTGCCCAAGGAAATGATAATTCATTGGCTCATCATGCTTCTCATTGCTTAATTCCTATTTAGCTAGGATTACTAAACCAAGGGGAAACTCCTTAATGGCACACACTGCAGTAAAATCCATCTTTGATTCCTCTCTGGAATTGTGAAACTGATTTGATATTTGCTTTCTGTTTGCCTCTGGCCTCTAAAATTTCAGTTCCTCGGATCTCTTCTTTCTCAACGTCCTGAAACCTTGTGAGTATTTTAAAGGGAACTGAAATGGTACCACTTATAGAAATAGATCTGTCAGGAAAAAAGAGCAGATTTGGTGAAGTGAAAGATTGTCCCCAGGAATAGCCAGACGTTAGCATTAAAACACTGAACAGAAATTTGAAAATGGAAGACTTGGGCTGAGAAGAGAAAGGTAAGGTCTGTGAGAGGTGAAAATAGTGATCTGGGCAAATAGAGAGAACAGCATGGAAAAGACAGGACCCTGAACACTCTTTTTAGAAATGGGTGGTGAAAGGCAAGCCAGAAAGAGTGAATGGTGAATGCTGTTTGGAGGAGTGAAAGGTGAAAGCTGGGAATAACAAGAACCAGTATCTATCCAACAGCAAAGCTCTAGTGAAGGTTTCGAAAACAGAGATGTTAAGGGGCTCTTAGACTCGACAGAAGGATTGAACTGTAGGGAAACACATGAGCAATCAGATTTCAAAGCCAGATTATGTAAGTTTAAGTCATAAATAAAGATGAAGTGAATAGAGAGTCCACGTAAGAGATGTTCCTGATGCAAACTGGAGAATGAGATCCAGGCACATTGGGATGTAGAGTGCCAGTATGCAGGTGTCCATGTGTAAGGGTGGAAAAAAACAATTCTGGGTATGATAGTACATGCCAACACTTGTGAGGCAGAGGCAGACATAACTCTGTGAGTTTGAGACTATGGTCTACATAGCAAGTTCCAAGCCAACCAGGGCTACACACCATGTCTCAAAAGAAAAAAAAAAAAAACAAGGAAAAATAAAATTTACACGAAAGATGAAGCCCTTTTGCTTTGTAATTGTGTGGCAAGAACTTCATCACTGAGTCATCTCCCCAACCCAGTATGTATTTATGGACTTTTCTCTTAGTTCATCTCAATGTAGTTTTTTCTATTGCTTGTTTGTTTGTTTATCTTGTTTTTCACAATGGGCTTTCTTTGTGTAGTAGCCCTTGACTGTCCTGGAGCTCACACTTTAACACTTTAAAGGCTGGCTTTGAACACTCAGAGATCCACCTGCCTCTGCTACAGGAGATTAAAGGTACTCACCACCACAGCCTGGGCTTTCTACTGCATTTGCTGATATATGTATTTAATGCTTATAAGGATACCCCCAGTAGACTCAGTTTTTCTTATTTTATATTTAGAAATGTCTTCTCTGGGCTTCAGATATATTAAATATTTTTTTATATTACTACTATAGCTATACATAGCTTCATTTTTCCAGTAACCATGTGAAACTGCTAATATTAATTTTAATATGAAGAAAAAGTTAGCCTAGTTTACTAGACACTGTTCTCAAATTTCCCAAATATCATTTGTACATTATATTTCTTTTTTGCTGTGATTTGGGACATGGCTTACTTTTATACTGAGAAACATTTAAAGATATGACAGTATTTTCTAAGGTGTTAACTCCATTTCATTAATTTATCTTTCTAGTTTGGGCCTAATAGTGTTTTAAAGATGAAGCTAAGATAGATGAGAGTGTCAAAGAAACAGAAAGAGATATCGCTAGGAGTGAGATTAGAATCCAACAGAAAGGAGAGGAAAAACAAATAGACAACCGTGGAAAGCTGCTGGACAGCTATTTGAGAAACTCAAGTACAAAATGAGGAGCTTCAGTTGTGCTGTGCATGTAAAGTTATTGATCTACGTGTGGGAATCGATTGTGACACAGTTGAACACACCAAACAAGAAACCCTAGGTTCCAAAATGTCGGCTCCCTGCCGGCAGGTCCAGGCGAGAGGAGAGAACCTCATCCAGCCCTGGTCTGTCCAGGGCTGAGTGGGATGGCCGAGTGGACAGCCCAAAAGAAACATGCTAGGCCGGGACTCTTGTCGAAGCAGGAACTCACTTTATTAAACTAGGCACTTGCTTATATAGAGAAGGCAAGGAGGTGGGCACTTAGGTATGGGAAGAGATGATGTAGGAGGCAGGGAACGGTGACAGAGGATAAGGGGTAAGTGACAGGGCCAATGGCAAAGCTTCACATCAGATATGGCAGGGCAGAGGCAGGGCCAAACAGGTCCTGCTGAGTCACCCCGATATTGACTGAGCCAGGCGTAGGCTCTCCCACAAGGCCACAGAAACTCAAGCCAGGCTCAGGTTTGTCCTCAAGGCCCAAACCAGGGCCAAAATGGGGCCCAAAACCAAAGGACCTCTTCAGGATGTTTCTTGTCACTGAAAACATAAAAGCTACAATTTGGAAGCAGATTTATAACTTGCATAGAATATATGCTCAGGTTTATGAAACAGAAACAAACGCCAGCACTATCCAAGCTATATTGGACCTGCTCTCTTTTTTTCTTTCCAGAGGAATGAAACAATTTAAATTTCCAGTTATAGTGTATGAAATAAGTAATAATTTTACAACTTTTCATGCCTCAATTCCTTATAGCAGAATGAGCACTGAGAGATGAGTGTTTTGCAACAATTTCTAAGAGCTCTAAACAACTAGAGCTCTCCCGTTCATTTCTCCGACTCCTTGGTATGGTTTCAGATTGCATTGTCTTCTTGATGTTTCTGTAATACTTGTATTGTTTTCCTCATTTAGGCTATCCCATAACTGTTCTGTTCTTCCTCCCAATTCTTTCTCATTTCCTGTCTTCCCTTCTCCAGGATGATCCCTAAACCTTGGTGGGGAAGTTGTGTGGTGAGTGACATAGATGTCCCATTTAAACTACACATTTTGCAGTCTCTTTTTTCACATTTATTTTAAAACAAAGTCTCACTAAGTTACATAGGCAGGTCTTGAACTTGCTGCTGTTCTTATTCATCATCCTATATAGCTAGAATTAACAGGCCTTTGCTACCAGGCCAAATTTCCATGACATTCCTTATGTTAATTTATTCTTAGTGGTTTCATGTTTATTGATGTTGTTAGGAATGGTATGTCTAACAGGATACCATTATACATGAGAAACTTTTTGCTTGTGGTACATTTGCTTACCTTCTGAATATTTTGTTAGACTGTTATTTCTAATAGGACCTTTGTTGATTTGGTGTCCGTCCACTGCTAATCAGCTTTAGATTTTACACAGAAGCCTGATATGGTGGCTCAAGCCTTTAAACCAGCACTTGGGAATCAGAGGCAGAGTGATCTCTGAGTTTGAGGCCAGCCTGGTCTATAGAGCAAGTTCCAGGACAGCCAGGGCCATTACACAGAGAAACCCTGGCTCAAAAAGCAAAAAGCGAAATGAATAAATTTTACAAAGAAAATCAGTGTGAAAAAGTACAAGGACATCAAAGAGAGGCTTCCTTGCTTACTTTTTTCTACTTGCAAGATGGACTCTTGTCTCTGACAGATGAAATTATTTTAAAAATCAGTCTTGGTGACAGGACAAACTGTCCTCAGTTGAAATCTTCAATTAGTCATGTGTTAGCTGTGTGATATAATCTTTTGTGAACTTAACTACCCTAAACCTGCTTTCTTGTTAGGGATTAGAAACCACAGTGACTACTCCATGGAGCTATTAGAAAGATTAAATGAAATGCACAACACCCCCCCTAAGGCACAATGGAAAATGAGTGGAACTCCTTAACTGAAACTTACAAGGGTCAGGAAGTAACCCAAGTCCCAAGAAGTTCCTGCAACTTACAAGATTCCTAAGATCCCTCCCAAGGTTACAGAGCAGTCACAACTGTTAGGGAGAAGAGGGTCTCCTACCATCCAGAGCTGCCTGCAAGTCATGCAGGGAGCTTCAGAGAAACAGCTTTCATGGTTTTTAAACCCATGCTTGGGGTGGCCTTTAGTAATGCCACTGCCTTCAAATCCCTATTCTCCTGTATATAACTCCTCATCAGTAATCTTGTAAGTAACCTCACTGAACTCACTAACTCACTAAGCTAGTTTCGAAGATTTGAATGCCTGAATGGAACTGTTTGTCTTGTCTGTCTTTCTTTCCTTCTTTCTTCCTTCCTTCCTTTATTTTCTTTCCTTCTTTTTTGGTCTGTCACTGCTAATCCTTCAGGAATGACTCTTTTCTGTATCTCTCCCTCCGAAACCACACACTTGTGTAGTTACTTATCTGTGTTTTCTTATATTAAATTTCACTAGTACACTTTAGACCTGTTTCCTGCTTTTCAAAACCAAGAACCATGTCTTAAGCATGTCCATGTCATCTTGTACAAAATCTTTACCTGCCTATGTCTCCTAACTGCCCTGCTAGCATTTGAAAAAGGGTGGACCTCTTTTGTTACTATTCTATCTCAAGCACCTGGCACAAAGCCTGGTACGTAGTAGACTGAGTAAAGTCCTGTGAATTTGATCATAGCCCTAACTCCTTGGTCTCTTTGAGCCTTGGTTCGGAGCACCTGCTTGCTTTACTGCCATCACTTCACAATTGCTGACTTCACATCACTGAATTTGAACTCTAAAATGCCCCGGTTACCAAAACTTACCATTTTTGGTGACTTGTTCAGCTCTATCACTATGACTGATGGTCTCCTGACATCTCCCCATTCTTCAGTCAAAACCCCCCTGACTTCTCTCATCGCACTTCCCAGCCCAACACCCTGCTCTGTTCTTTTCAGAGCATTGGCTAGGCTGGGGTCACTGGGGCACTGAAATTTAGAGGGCACCACATTTTTCTCCCACCACTTCTTTGGGCTCAGTTAGAAGTTTCACCCTGGCCTCAGGCCAGTCTCTTTGGCAGACACAGAGATGGATGAAGCTAGAGGCCCGAGGTCAAGGGCTGGGAGTACACCAGCCAGGGGACCTTTTGTACATAGGGCCACCCCTCCTCCCACCAAAAGCAGCTTCCATTTAGGAGAAGGCAAATTTCAAGCTTCTGGCACTGGGTGCCAAAAATGTAGACCAATGCAGTAGAATTGTAGACCCAGAAATTAAGCACACAGCTACAGCCACCTCATTTTTGATAAATGTATCAAAAGCATACACTGGGAAAAAGGAACACCTCTTCAATAAATGGTGCCAGGAAAACTGGAGGTTAGCATGTTTGAAGCTGGGTCCATGTCTCTCATACTATCTAAAAAGCAACTCAAAATGGATCAAAGACTTGAAAGTAAGACTTACAACCTTGAAAGTTCTACAGAAAAATGCTACAAGATATAGATAATGGCAAGGACTTTGTGAACAGGAATTCAATAGCAAAAGGAGAATCTTGAGAATTGAGCAGTGTTACTACATAAAATTAAAAGATGGCACAGTAAAGAAAGAAGCACAGAGTGAAGCAACAGCAAACAGGAAACATCATTGCCAACTACATGTTAGAATATTTAGAATACACATAGAACTTGGAAAAAATTAAAACATCCCAAAGTCCAAATCATATGACCACGAAATAAGGTAATTAATTGACTAGACAGTTTTGATAAAAAAAATACAAATGACCAATAAATATATTTTTAAAATATTCAGTATCCCTGGCCATTAGTGAAGTACAAATTAAAACTGCATTCAATTCCATTTCACTCCAGTCAGAAGGATTGCCATCAAGAAAGTAAATCATAGCCAGGCAGTGGTGGTACACACCTTTAATCCCAGCACTTGGGAGGCAGAGGTGGGTGGATTTCTAAGTTCGAGGCCAGCGTGGTCTACATAGTGAGTTCCAGGACAGCCAGGACTACACAGAAAAATCCTGTCTCGAAACAAACAAACAAACAAACAAACAAAAAGTAAATCATAAGAAATGCTGGTGAGAATGGAGGAAAAGGAGAAACCTCATTCACCACTGCTGGACATGTAACCCTGTGAGACCACAATGGGAATGAAAATGGAGGTTCTTCAGAACATTAAAAGTAGAGCTACCACATGACACGACTCTATGGGTATATGCCTAAAGGTACCTGGTCCTGACACAGATACACATCTATGTCAATTAGTACACTAGTTACACTTCCTAGGAAATAAACCACCTCAGTATCCGCCAACAGATGAGCAATTAAAGAAAATGAGTATGGGCCAGTGGTGTGGCTCAGCAAATAAAGGTGCTTGCCACATAAACCGAGTCACATGAGTTCAATCCCTGAACCCTACTGGAAGGAGAGAGCCAGCTCTTGTTTGCTCGCTTGTTTGTTTGTTTGTTTGAGATACAGTCTCACTATGTATCTTTAGCTGTCTTGGAACATACTATGTAGTCCAGGCTGGCCTTGAACTCAAAGATATCTGCCTACCTCTGCTGTCTGAATGCTGGAATTAAAGTTATACACTACTACACCCATTTTGAGAACTAGCTCTTTAAAGCTGTTTACTCATTTCCACACATGTACCACAGTACTCACACAATGTACTATAATACACACTGCTATAGTAATAATAATAATAATAATAATAATAATAATAATAATAATAATAATAATTTTTCTCTTATTGAAAATAGATTTTGGGGCTGGAGAGATGGCTCAGTGGTTAAGAGCACTGACTGCTCTTCCAGAGGTCCTGAGTTCAAATCCCAGCAACCACATGGTGGCTCACAACCATCTGTAATGAGATCTGATGCCCTCTTCCGGTGTGTCTTTAGACAGTGACAGTGTGCTCATATACATAAATAAATAACATCTTTAAAAAAAAGAAAATAAATTTTAATATAGTATGTTCTGATTACATTTCCTCTACTCCTTCCAATCCCTCCTCACCTCACCTCCCACCCAGATCCACTCCTTTTTGTCTCTCCTAAGGAAAAAAACCAGACATCTAAGGGATAATAATAATAAAATATAATAAGATAAAACAAAAACAAACAAGCCAGAAAGGGACAAAACAAGCAGAAGAAAAAGAGCCCAAGAAAAGGCACAAGAAAAAGATATGGACACAATTTCCCCTTTGGTAGCATGCAGAGTACCTTCCCGTACCAAATACACCAGGGGTAAAGGCTCTATCTAGTTAGGCACCAACTCAGCTTCTCCATGTCCAAGGAATTGTGTAGGCATTGCCTTCAACAATAGGGCCACACTATCAGTTTGTGGGGAGCAGCCTGGGTTGTTCAGGAATTCCTATGGCATCCCTTAGGCCAATGACTCAATTAGATGCCATTTCTAGTACTGAAGCTTCATTTGGTGATGAGAGATGTCCAGTTTCCCACATTATTTGCTCTGTTTCCCCCATTATTTGGTGATTTCTTTTAGATCACCTTCATATATGTATGTGTTATAGGAAATCTCTACTGTAGTAGGTTGCCAGAAACCTCTCAAATGGCCCTTCATTTTATCTGTCCCTCTCTGTATTCACTCCCTCATCCCCCTCTTTCCTCCCCTTCGCCATTTGATTCTCCTGTTTTGGTCTCTCCCCTTCCCCATCCATCTATAACTCTCTATTTTATTTCCCCTTCCAAGGGAGATCTGTCCCTCCCCATTAGTCCCTTACTCTATACCTAACCTCTGTGGTTCTATGGATTGAAGCTTGCCTATCATTTACTTACCAGCTAACATCTACATAAAAGCAAATACATACCATATTTGTCTTTCTGGCTTTGGGTTACCACATCAGGATGATTTTTTTCTAGTTCTGTCTCTGTACTGGTGTGTTTCACAGTTTCATTTAACAGCTGAGTAATACTCCATTGTGTAAACATACCATATTTTCTTTATCTATTCATCTGTTGACAGATATCTAGACTATTTGCAACTTCTGGCTCTTATGAATAGAGCAGTAAGTAATGAACATGATTCTGCACGTTATCTCTGAAGTAGGGTACAATATCCTTTGGGCATTTGCATGCAATGGAATTTTATGAATTTCACTTGAAATCATGACTTTTCAAGAAAATGTATGCAACAGGAGATTATTAAAGTAAGTGAAAAAAGTCAGACTCAAACAGGCAAATATCACGTGTCCTCTAGTGTGTGGATGCAGCTGCTACCCTTCATTACCCTTACTCCTTCCAACCCACCAACACTACACAGGGGAAAAAAGGGTAGAGAGGGAAGGGGGAGAATATCTCATTTGACTACTTCCTGTTGATGAAGGGCATCACGTTCCTTGGGGCAAGTGTGATCTTCATCATCAGGATATCTCCAAGCAGCAAGCAGGAAACAGCATTTAGCAGCATTGAGGAGCAGCAAGCAGCAAGCAGCAAGCAGCAAGCAGCAAGCAGCAAGCAGCAAGCAGCAAGGAGCAGCAGGGGTGCAGCAGCCACAGCACCATTCAGGGTCCTAGCATTTTTATACTCTCTCAAGAGTTCCCAAATTTCCAAATGTCATACACTTTATAAACTATGTGCAGCTGGCAGAATCACGCCCTGCTAGAGCACTAGGCAAATCATAGTCAGCGGCTGTGAACAATCTGAAGCAGCCCCATATCCCTCATCTGGAATTAAAACAAAAACATATTCTTATAACATGTGAAAGCTAGAATAAAAAGTGTGTGTGTGTGTGTGTGTGTGTGTATGTAGTTCACAAAATTAAAAAGGGGAGAAAGAAATCTTAATGGATGCCAGAAAGAGAGGCAGTATTGGGATACCTACAAGAGGAAAGTGAAAGGGAGGATTAAGTGGAGGGAGAGAAGAAATAAGACAGAGGGGAGAAGAGGGCGTGGGAAAGGGCAGTGGGAAAGGGAAGCAAATAAAAACAAAACCAATGTATATGTTTTAAACTGCCATAATGAATCTGGGGACATAGTTTGGCTGCTTCAGTGTTTGCTTGGAATGCGCAAAGCCCTGCCTGGGTTAGTGCCACATAAACCAAGCATGGTGACATATGCCTGTTATCCCAGCAGTGGTGAAATAGAGGCAGGAGAATGAGAAGTACATGACCCTCCTCAGCTACATACTGAGTTTGAGGCCAGCCTGGGCAACCTGTTTTTAAAAAATGAGAAAATGCTATAATGAAATCCATTACTTTGGATGCTAACCTAATAAGTGATGGACAAACTAGTCAGGCTTCAGTCAGCCCCTGCTTACTTCATTCAGCCTGTACACACCATGCTTGCTTCAGAGCTTCAGTTGGTTCTGCAGCTCTGGGACCACTACCAATTCCTTTCCTTAATGGACATATATACCCCCACCATTCTGTTTATTTTGTGGGATAGTTGTGTTCTGTATCACAAGGATAAGCAGAGTGAGAGAGAGTCATGGGTTAAGCTGCATAGGCATGACAGAGGAGCCTCTTCATCTCTCTGAGCCTTGTTTGTTCCACATGTAAAATGGGCACAATGGTGGCACCAATCTTATAACATTGTTCTAGGAACCTACTAAGCATGTAGTAGAGCACCTAATACATAGAATATACATTCACTAGATGTTTCCCTGAGTTTTGAATTATTTTCTTACGTTGACTTTTTCTAAGACCATAGGGAACTAAGAAAACTAGTCAAGAATAACATTTATCAAACCTGCTTGCTCTAGCATCTATAATGACCAGTTTTCTTAACCTCTCCACAGGTCAATCCTCAGCTCTACTTCTCCACACTCCTGCACCTCAGCCCCATCAATGTGCTGAGAGTCACCAAGAGGATTTTCCTTTTGGCACCTAAAAACTCAAAACTTTTTGAGCTGGTGCCAAGAAGGCTCATTGCCGTAAGCTCAGGTCTGTCATAAAGAGGCCAGCCTTAGGTTTCAAATTCTACCACCGAGAGTTGGTCCCCTCTTTCAGTGCAGTGAGAATTTATGCTTAAATCAGCACTAGTTCTTTCTGCCTATCAATGGAGAATGCATCCATGGTTTGATATTTCCAAAAATTCTAATGTAAGAATTGCAAAAGTAAGGCCCCTGTAAACTCATTCCCTTATTTGTGCCCAATGTATTTCTTTTCCCAAAGCCCAGCATTCTGCATGCACATTCATTATATGTTGTTTCCAGCCGATTTACCCTTTAGAAAGTTGTAGCCACAGGAAATGCATGCCCTGGAAGTGACTCAGGCTTTACAATAGCACATATCCTGCATACATAGCCAGGGCAAGGAAAGTTGACCAGTGGACTAACCATTCCATCTAAACTAAATCATATTATGAATTTTTCTACTCTCAGAAACATCTGATCTTAGTAACATTTTGTTAATGTTTTTTTTAGAAGAACAACATTTTAAGCAAGCTCATAGCATTTCCCAAGGAAAATACACAGATTCTGATTTAATTGTTCCTTTTTTCTTTTATGATTTCTGCTTCCATAGTCAAGTGTAAAGTCCATTCCGTTCTTAAGATTTTCTCATTATTTTCTAAACGTTGTTTTACATTTTATGTTTAAGTCCATGATCCATTTTGAGTTTTTGTTAAAAATGTAAGACTTGGGTCAAGGTTTACTCATTTGCCAAGGTCTGATCAATTACTCAAGCATTGCTTCTTGAAAATCTGTGACTCCTCCCCTGAATTCCTTTCCCACTTTCATCAAATACCAGTTGAGCACAATGGCATAGGCCTGTTCCTGGGTGGCCCATGCTGTTGGATCTTCAAGGGATTTTTTCCCAACTACTATGCTGTGTTGATTAGCCTATCTATATAAGCATTCTTTATATAGAATAGAATGTTTCTTCAAGATTCTTTCTTTTCACTTTTTAAACACATGAGATCTGTTTTACTACCTAGCCCTGGCTTGTATGAAACTCTATGTAAACATGCAAGTATGCTGGTTTTTCTTTCTTTCTTTCTTTCTTTCTTTCTTTCTTTCTTTCTTTTTTTTTTTTTTGATACATTATTTACATTTCAAATGTTTCTCCCTTTCCAGATCTCCCCTTTGGAACCTCCCTATTCCCTTCCCCCTCCCCTGCCACTATGGGGGTATTCCCCCACCCACCCACCCACCCACTCTCCTCATCCCTCCTTGGCATTCTCCTATACTGGGGGACCTAAAACCCTCAGGCCTAAGGGCCTCTGCTCCTCCTGACGGCTAACAAGACCCTCCTCTGCCGCATATGTGGCCAGCACCATGGGTCCCTCCATGTGCACTCTTTTGTTGGTGGTCCAGTCTCCGGGAACATCAGGAGGTCAGGCCAGTGGACACTGTTGCTCCCTTCACGGGGCTGCAAACTCACTCAGTTCCTCCAGTCCCTTCTCCAACTCCTGCATCTGGGACCTCATGCTCAGTCCAACAGTTGCTGTGAACTGAATCTTGGGTATTCCGAACTTTAGGGCTAATAACCACTTATCAGTGAGTACATACCATGTCCATTCTTTTGTGACTGTGTTACCTCTCTCAGGATGATATTTTCAAGTTCCATCCATTTGCCTGTGAATTTCATGAAGTCATTGTTTTTAAAAGCTGAGTACTATTCCATTGTGTAAATGTACCACATTTTCTGTATCCATTCCTCTGTTGAGGGACATCTGGGTTGTTTCCAGCTTCTGGCTATTATAAATATGGCTGCTATGAATATAGTGGAGCATGTGTCTTTATTACATGTTGGAGCATCTTCTGGGTATATGCCCAGGAGTGGAATAGCTGGGTCCTCAGGTAGTATTATGTTCATTTTTCTGAGGGTCTGCCAAACTGATTTCCAGAGTGGCTGTACCAGCTTGCAATCCCACCAGCAATGGAGGAGTTTTCCTCTTTCTCCACATCCTCACCAGCATCTGCTGTCACCTGAGTTTTTGATCTTAGCCATTCTGACTGGTGTGAGGTGGAATCTCAGGGTCGTTTTGATTTTCATTTCCCGGATGACTGAGGATGTTGAACATTTCTTTAGGTGCTTCTCAGTCATTCGAGTTTCCTCAGTTGAGAATTCTCTGTTTAGCTCTGTTCCCCATTTTTTGATAGGGTTATTTGGATCTCTGGAGTCTAGCTTCTTGAGTTCTTTGTATACATTGGATATTAGCCCTCTATTGGACGTAGGATTGGTAAAGATCTTTTCCCAATCTGTAGGTTGCCGTTTTGTCCTACTTACAGTGTCCTTTGCCTTATAGAAGCTTTGTAATTTTATGAGGTCCCATTTATCAATTCTTGATCTTAGAGCATAAGCCATTGTTGTTCTGTTTAGGAATTTTTCCCCTGTGCCCATGTGTTTGAGACTTTTCCCTACTTTCTCTTCCTGCCTCTGCCTCCCAAATGCTAGAATTAAGGTATAAACCACTCATGATATATTGTTTTTCAAGACAGGGTTTCTCTGTGTAGACCTGGATGTCCCAGAACTCAGTTTTTATGCCAGACGGGCCCTGAAATCATAGAGATCTGTTTGTGTCTACCTCTGCCTCTGCCTCCCAAGTGCTGGGACTAAAGTCATTTGCCATCCCACCTAGCTTAGATTCTTTCTTTCTTTTTTTTTTTTTTTTTTTTGGTTTTTTGAGACAGGGTTTCTCTGTGTAGCCCTGGCTGTCCTGGAACTCACTCTGTAGACCAGGCTGGCCTCGAACTCAGAAATCCGCCTGCCTCTGCCTCCCAAGTGCTGGGATTAAAGGTGTGCGCCACCACTGCCCGGCAGATTATTTTTTAATATTTCTTATTCAAGATTTTTTTAGTACTCTAAGTCTTGTACCTTCCATATACATTTTAAAATAATCTTACTGATGTATAACAAAATTCTAAGTAGTATAAATAAGATTAAATCCATGTCAATTTGAAAAGAATTGACATCTTTTCTCAGTCAATGGAAACAACATATGACTCCATTGATTTAGATACTATTTTGTCAGCACTGTATATATCTTTTTTAAATAGTTATTTTAACTTATTTGTGTATGGGCCTATGTGCCAGATGCACACATGCAGGTCAGAGGACAACTTCTGGGAATTTTTCTTTTTCTATCACGTGTATACCAAAGAATAAACTCAGTTTATCAAGCTTGCCAACAAGTCCCATTGCCAGCTGAAGCATCTTACTAGTCCAGGATTTTATACATATAAGCATGTAAGTTCTGTTCATGCCTTATGTTTCTACCTATACTTGGTCCTCTTTATCTATGATATATACACAAAAACATTTAATTAACTGCACAGTTTAAAATAGCCACAAAAATGCATCTAAGCTGAGTATGGTGCTGCATACCTGTAATCTCAGCAACTGGGAAGTGGAGAAAGAATAATCAGAAGTTCAAAACCAGTATCAGGTACATAGCAAGTTCAAGGCCAGTCTTGACTACATGAGATTCTATCTTAAGTTACCAAACAATAACAACAAATTTGCATTTGTATTCTCATGTATAGACTTGTTTCTTATTATTATTCCCTAAGCAATAGCATATGACAGCTATCTAGTTAACATTTATATTGTCTTAGTTACTACAGATAACCTAGAAATTATATAATGTATATGATATATAAAGACATCCTTAAATATATGCAAATATACCATGTAATCTAAGGAACTTGAGCATTTGTGAACTGGAGTATTTGAGGAGGTTTGTGCTACCAATTTTTCTAACAATGACTGTTCTCTCTTCATTCGTGTTTGTAAATAATACTTTG
This sequence comes from Rhynchomys soricoides, assembly GCA_019843965.1. Lineage (NCBI taxonomy): Eukaryota > Metazoa > Chordata > Mammalia > Rodentia > Muridae > Rhynchomys > Rhynchomys soricoides. The sequence continues at coordinate 1,716,899 of JADRCH010007414.1, forward strand.
TTTTTCATTTTGTTTTCTATATATTCATTGTTAAAATAAAAAATGCACTTGCTATTTATATATTGGTCTTTTGGTTTATGACTGTGTTTATTTATAATTTCTAGGATTTGTGGCATTTTTCCACAGATAGTTATATATCTGCATATAAAGATAGTTTCATTCGTCTTCACTAACCTGTATGGTTTTATTCTTGCCTTATTGAAGGGATGGAACTTATAGTACCATGCCAGGAGTAGGGAAATCCAGCATTATTGTACAATAAGGAAAAAAACATTGAGCCTTTTTTATCATTACTTTGCTATCAGCTAAAAGTTTCTTAATTTTCAGTCCTCTACCAGCAGAACTATTGAATGGGTGGCTTCTTAATTTTTTGTTCGTTTGTTTGTTTTGAGACAGCGTTTCTCTGTATAACAGCCCCGGAACTCTCTCTGTAGACCAGGCTAGCCTCAGCCTCGAATTCACAGAGATCTGCCTGCCTCTGCCTCCTAAGTGCTGAGATTAAAAGCATGCAGGGGTTTATTGAGAGGGTTATAACTGGATGGCTTCTTAATTTTTAAAAAATCATTTACCGATTTATTTACTGTGTTCACACTAGGGCATGATTAGGTCAGAGGGCAATTTATGGGATTTGGCACCATCCTTCTACCATGAAAGTTCTGGGGACTGAACTTAGGTAGTTAGTCTTGGCTTCTCTATCTCCTACCTGTTGCTTTTATAGACGTTCTCTATCAAGTTCACTTCCCTTTCATTTCTAGTATTTTGATAAATTTTGTTTAGTTTCAATTATGAGTGTTGTTTTTAAAAACCAATTTATGTGATGATATGTCTTTTCAGATGGTTGACATATAATATGATATATTAACATTTTTTTATTAAGTTTTGAATGATGAACCAGATTTGGTTAAGTAAATTTGTTCAAGGTATCTATCTCTTTTGTATGGTGTCATGAAAGAAGGTTTCCCTGAACCCTCTTATGTATCATGGCTGAAAATAAAACTGACAAAAGGCAATTAAAAGTGATGGATACAGAGATTGGTTTCAACGAGTTTTAAGTAACATGTGACTCTTCGAAAATGTAGACCTGAATAAACAGGAAAATATAAGTGTTATACTTACGAAGAGTGCACTGTCATGGAAAACACAAATGCACAAAGTGAACATGATCTGCAGGTAATAAACTAGGGAGAGCCCAGCCTAGTTGTTCACATTCTTCTGTATGTTTTCATGGCTTCTAGTAAGAATTGTTCTCTACAAGTATACATTGAAGGGTTTATGATCTATTTTTCTAGGTTTTATTATTATTCTTTCATACAATATATCTATTCCACAGTCTCACCTCCCTCTGTACCTCCTATTTCTGCCCCCACTTCCCCTCTCTCCTAGATTGATTGACTGCTCCTCAGTTTCCTTTCAGAAAAGGGTAGGCCTCCCAGGCATATCAAACCAACATGGCATAGCAAGATGTAATATTTCCAGGCACAAACCCTCATAGTAATGCTGGGCAAAGCAATCCAGTAGGAGGAAAGGGGTCCCAAGAGAAGGCAAAATAGTCAGAGACACCCCCACTCCCACCATTAGGAGTCCTACAAACACTCCAAGCTACCCAACCACAGCATGTATGCAGAAGGCCTAGCATAGACCCATGCAGGATTCATGGTTGTTGTTTTGGTCTCTGTAAGCCCCTAGAAGCCCTGCTTAGTTGATTCTGTTGGCCATGTTCTTTTGGTATCCCTGACCCTTCTGGTTTCTACATTCTTTCCTCCCTGTCTTCCATGGGGTTTCTTTCTAGGTTTTATGACTTACTTCAGGGGAGAAAAGCAAGTTCAGAGAGTGATTCCTGTTTCCTTTGTTTTCAGAAACTCCTTCAGCTTAAAATATTCCATATGGCACACTGTAACATTTTGAGGCAGCATGGTTTCAGCTGCTAATGTATTGTGATATTTGAGTAGCTAATATTTTTTAGGGTTTTTTTTCCAAATAAAAGTTCGTAATGCATATTATTCTCAGAAGAGGAGTTCAGTAGAAACAAGTCCCTCTTCTATTTTTCTGCATGAATATATATAAGACTTCTGTTTTCTTTTTAAGTGTTTGGTAGAATTCACCAGTGAAAACATATGGGCCTAAGTATTTGGAGACATTTTAAAATTCAGTTTCTCTAATACTTATAATGCCATGCAGGGGCTTAGCATCAGCTAGTTTGTACTTGGTAGATTGGGAGCTTTCAGAAACTTGTCTACTGTAAGGTTTCAGAAACTCCCAAATTGTTGGATTTCTGGGCCTAAGGTATTTGTAGTATCTTCTTAGTTTTCTTCTAATGGCTGTGGTCCTATGTAAGCTCCTCTAGGTTCACCCCTGTACCATCTTCCCTTTTATGTTTGTCATTCTTGCTAAAGCATCATATGAATTATTTTTCTCCATAGACTGGGTTCTCTGTTCCACTGACTTTCTATACTATTTTCTATGTTAAGTTTTGCTTGTACCTTTGTGTTAACTTTTATCCACTTGTTTGAATTTCTCTCTTTTGTACTTGTTTCTTGAAGAGATTAACAGTATTGAATTTTAGGGTAATCTTACAACACAAAAGTTAATGTTATAAATTCATCTTTTCTGCTTTGCATTCCACATATTTTAATATGTTATGTATTTTTTCCACTTTGAATGTGTTACCAGACTTCATTTTAGGGCAGTTTTGGGCTCACAGCACAATCAAGCAGAAAGTACAAAGATTGCCATATACCACTGCATTAATACATACATAACTTCCTGCACTGGAGTGGTACCCTTTACTATAACTGAAGACACTTCATCAACACACCATTGTCAACTAAATCCTTAGTGGACATTAGCATTCATTCTTGCTATTACATAGTCTCTGTGTTGGGCTGGAGAGATGGCTCAGCCATTAAAGGCTAGGCTCACAACCAAAAATGATTTCTCTACCCAGCTCACTAGGTTTCCACTAGTGGGTTGCTACCATGCCAGCCCCATGCTTCAATACCCCCACGGTCTCTGTGGTGCACATCAGGCAAACCCACACTTTGCTGCTGTACCTTTCTCTCTGGAACCCAGACGAGCCGCTGCATGAAGGTAAACACAACACAAACTTAGCTCAGAAACAATGGTAACTCAATCTCTGGTTGCAACAACTAAAACCTAATCTTGTAAGCCTTATCAAAGTCTGATTCCTCTGGTGGCGAATCCTTGCAGATCCACCATGATACCAGGAGACTCTAGCAGCTACATCTTACCATTTATCATGTCCTGTTCCAAATGGGCCTAACTTTCTCCTGCTTCCTCTCTTCCTCCATCTGACCCAGAAGTCCCTCCTCCTCACCCAGTGATTGGCTCCTTTATTCATTAGGGGATTGGTTCACAAGAAGTCACATGAGTATGTTACTCACTTCTTGTCCGAAGCCCCTCCCAAGAGGGCGGAATTAGCATCAAGATACAAACAGCCCCAGGGCTATCCTAACAATGTGAACCTACCAGTATGCATCACACACAGTAATTTCAGTTCCCTAAAATTGTTCTTTGCTCTGCCTCGCTATCCTTCTCTCCCTGCAGTCTTTTGGAAACTACTGATAGTTTAAACTGTCTCCATAGGTTTGTCTTTCCCTGGATGTTAGAAGCATACAGTAGGTTTTTTTTTTTTTTTTAATTAAGATCGTCCTCTTTTCTTCTAATACTATGCATTTAAGTTGCTTCAATGTCTCTTCTTGGCTTCAGAGCTCATCTCCTTCAGCACTGAGTAATACTATCCCATGGTCTGAATGCACCACAAGTTATCTACTCACATAACTAAGAACAGCTTGTTGGCTTCCATGTCTCGACAATTATGAATAAAGTTCCTATAAACATAACATGTAGTCAGTGTTGCAGTACTGAAATAAAATACCCGAGAGGCAAGTAACTATATAAAGAGAAGTGATTTATTTTTATTTTAGTTCTGGAGGTTCTCGTCTAAGATTGGGCAGCCCTAGGGGTTTGGCCTCTGGCAAGGGCAGTGCATAACAAAAGAGTGTGTAGAAGCAAATAATTACATCTCGAACTGAAACAGAGGGAGCAGATGAAATAGGCTATCAAAGTTCTCTTCAAGGAGAGGAACTTAATGTCCCACAGTACTTCTTTCTCGTCTTATCTAAATGTCCACTGAGGTTTCTAATACCATCACCTTAGAGACATATAGACCTTTATATATAGACCTTTGAGGGGCACTCAAACTATACCTAAATCATAGCAACAAGGATATGCAGGTGTTTATATGCCTATTAGTTAATATCTTTAGATAAATTTGAAGGAAAAAGGTGCTGGTGTATTAGTTAAGCGGTGAGGGGTACCAATAGTCAATATGAATGAGTATTGCTCCATATTCATGTCAGCATTTGCGGCTGTCAGTGGTTTGGATTTTAACTAGCCTAAGAAGTATGTTATAGACTTTGATTATTATTATGATTTTTACATTCCCAGTGACATATGAGGTGGAGGATGTTCTGCATGCATATTTACCATGTACATATCTTCTTTAAAGAGTTTTCTGTAAAGAATTTTCAGATCACTTTTAAATCAGATTATTTATTTTGTTATTGTTGAGTTTGAAGAGTTCTTTTAAATATTGGATAACTGTCATTCATCTGAGACGTCTTTGCTGTTGTCTGAGTCTCTGTCCTATCTTTTCATTCTATCCTTAGTATATCTTACAGAATAGAATTTTAAATTTTTTTAATGAATCCAGTTTGTAATACTTTATCACAACCATACACAAAGGATATCTAAATTTTATCTTCTATTTCCTTCTAGATGTTTAGTTTGGCATTTTACTTTTAATTCTATGGTGAATTTTGAGTTAATTTCTATGACAGGTGTAAGGCCTGTGCCTGAATTATTAATAATATTTTACATGAACATGTCTACTTGGCTCAATAGTATTTGTCAAAAATAAATTTTTTTCTTTGTCATTTTACCCTGTACCTTGTTATTGGCCAGTACTATATTTTATTGATAAATATTTCATCCTGACTCTTGATGGTAGGTGTAATCACTCTTTGAATTTTGTTCTTTACTACCAATCTTATGTTGGCTATTCTAGGTCTTTTGCCCAAAGCAAATAAAGAACAGTCTAATGTGCAGAGAGCAGACAAGTAGACAGAGTCATGACATCTAGCAGAAGGAAACTATTACAAGAGTCATTGCTCTAACCTAGTAGCTTACAAATGATTCGCCCTTTAGCAATAGAGAATGCTTATCTTATATTCCCCTGACTAGCAAAATCATCTGAGATATTTCTAGAAATGGAAAATCTCAGGCCCCAACCCAGATTTAATGCCTTGGGATCCTGGAAGATAGACAGCATTTTGCTTTTTAACAAGCCCAACAAGTTATTCTAGCACATGCTCAAGTTTGAAAAGAATTGGTTTATGATTGATTGGATAAATGTGTGCCTAGAGACTTGCCTTTAACAGGCCTCAACAATATCTATTTCTAGGAGATGGTAATTATATCGGTGTACCCACTGTTGCATATTACATGAAATTAGTGTGGGAAAACGCTTATAAACTACATACTTGTAAGTATACTTTCAGTCTCACGTGTTTACAAAATGCCCGGCAGGGGAAAAGAGAGTGGAATGGAAAGTAAAGGGACAAAGGGAGCAGTTGAGATAAGACAAAGTTTAATGTGAAGTCTTGAAAACAAATTCAAACTGACTTGACAGAGTAATGCATGGTAGGAGACAGTGGCAATGGTAATACACATAATGACTACTTACCATAAGTGAGTTTATTACCTTTGTCCCCGGGAATAGTCAGTTTCTTTAAATGGATAGATCTAAGCCATTTCATTCTCATGGTCTTTTGGTGCAAGAGTTTGGCCTGAGTGGGTCTAACAAATTATGGACTTTATGTACCAACCATCCTATTTCTCAGTTCACAGTGTGATTATTACTAAATCTCTTAAAATGCTTGCAATTGCTCTCAATAGTGAAAGCTGTGACTCTTTTTCAGCCCCAGAGTCTTCTTCAGGAGGTATCTCTCCTGAATCATCCCAGCACTTTACCCCCTGGAATGGGAGACACACCGCTACATTATCGAGCAGAGTTCTTCAGCTTCAAGTGTTGCTGGAGCCAGAAGAACTTGAATTTGGAATAAAGGCGTCTCAGATTTTCAGCAGAGGAGAGAACAGTCAAGGAATTAGACATGAATGCAGGGATCTCTTTGGGTTAATGTACACTGCTCCCTCTCTTCCCCAAACAGAACATATGTCACTTCTCCTTAAGATTTTGTAACTCTTAAGTATTGAACCATGTTTTGTGATATTACCACAAAATGCGACTTTGATGTAATATTTATGACTCATTGGCAGTAAGTCCTCTGTAACTATTAATACCTGGACTGTTATTGTAGGCCTCTTCTAAGGCAATGCAGACTATAAGAACTTCTTACTAGAATGAACTTTAGAGATTGCATCTTATGAACTAAGTTGAGGTTTGAGAATACCAGTTAGTGGAAGGCAAGTTCTTGACTAGACCCTGTTCCAGATACATCAAAATTGAATAATAACATTTCCCAAAAGTTCATTTTCTTTGAGTTTGTTTTTTTAACTTTGAGTGAAGCATGTGCTTTTTATAATATTCTAAACCAGGATGGTGACTTTCAAGCCATCAATAGGCTGACAGGCATTTGGGTAGCACACTTTTCCTTCCTTGATGACAGTGGACATGCCTATCAGCTAAACAGCAAGCAGTTAGGAAACTAAGAAGGGAATTGCTGCAAACCTCCCTATGATAATGTGATGAAAGGCTCCTGTCATGACTATAAACATGCTATGTTAACTGGCTGAACTCAGTCTGCTGAACTCCAGATCCCAGGACCATAGGAACAGACCACACACTAATGAATTTCTTATTTGAGTGTTGGGCTATATTCTCTGACTTTTGGCCAATAAATCTCAGGGTTGTAATCTGAAAAATACTTTCTCCCACCCTAGAGGGACACTTTTTGGAACCCTTTTATAACATTGGTTGAAGGGGGTGGGTTGAATGTTGCATCTGTACGTGTTTTCTGTGCTAATCTGAGAGCTGGATTCAACCCCAGGACTTGGGTCACTTCCACACAGAGATCTCATTGTGAGTGGGAGGAAAATGGCAGCTTCTCAGCTGCACTTTGAAATTCTGCATTAAGAAAAAAACCAGCAAGTATTCATAAGCCTCTTATTTAATGAATGAATCCCTTTGTATTTACATCCTTCACAATTCCGGGAACAAATAGGGTTTAGTTGCTAGAAAGTGAAAACTTCAAGCTCATCAGAATGGGGGAAATAGGAGGCAATTTAGATGAACACTGGCAATGGCTCCATCCCAATTTCTTGGTACCTGCTCCTGAGGGCATGCCAATCAGTCCTTTCTTTTGCAGTGTCTCCACCTCCAATTTAGGTCATCATTTACAAACTACCAACAACAAAATGCCAACCAGTATAACTCTGTATTCAGCTGGTGTGCTCACCTGAAACTGAGAGACAAAGGGAGGAAACAACTAGTGGGTCTTGGGAATTGGCAATTGCCAATTGCCAATGAATGGCTTGACAGCTTTCTGCCACGTGCCTCCATCTTGCTCCTTCCCCTTTTAGCTCACATTGCTGTTTACTTCTCAAGAGTGAGCAAATGATGAAGAAGACAGTTTAAAGATGCAACATTACCAGAGAAGATCCCATAATTTTCTTTTGAGTTGCTAGGATTTCAAATTGGAAATGAGAAAGATTCATTCTTGGGTTCCCCCACTCGTAAGAGTACTTTCAAGAAACTCTTCAATATTAATTAGCAGGCTGTGAATTTGGTTCTATGCAATTATGATGAGCCAGTTTTTGAAGTATGAAAGAGCTAAGTTATCATATTTTTGAATTACTCATCTAGAAGCCTGAATATTTTGTATTTCCATATTTCTTGAGTAGCACTTAATTTAATCTTAGCCCCATTTCTTTCAATAAACCATTGTTGCATCTCATAAGCAGCACAGCTTCTTCCTCTAACTCATCTCCCCGTGAAATTGGTTTAATGAAGCAGAAAGGTATGAAGCATTAGCAACAGTGGAATCCATGTGGTAGCACTTCATTTTTCAGAGGCACTCACATTTCTACCCTAATTTATAAAATCAGCACACAAATGATTTTTATCACGGCCATTACATCAGTATAAATTACTGCCTTTTCTATAACACGGCAGTTAGTCAAACTGTTGAAATGATATCTATTAGTCAAGGGACAGAGGGGAGAGGCAGGAAAGAGTTAGTGAAAATGAGGGCTGATGGTTGTCTTACAGAAATACTAATATTAATTTACCATAATGAACACCAATGGGGTATTTTTCAAATGTACTGATGAAAATTAAATGTACAAAGTGAAGCAAATAGGTCAATTTGTTATGGACAAAGAAGAGGACCTTCAATAAACAAACGGTACTATGTAGAGACAGGCACAATGCAATTAGTCAGGCACTCCTGTCCGATGGGCAGGCTAGAGCCGCCCTGTGCAGGAGTCATTGTTGTTCTCTTCCTCGTGGGTGTCTTCATTTATCTCATTGTAGGAACTGTCATTCGGGTTTTGTGCCCTTTGGCTTCACCATGTCAAACGCCACTTGCCAGGGCTTCTTTGGAGAGCACAACACAGTGGCATCATCTCTGTTTCCTACTACTACCTAGGTCATTTGCCACAACTTACTTGCCCCTTTCCAACTATGCAACAACCCTCAGTCAACTGACCTTGCTAATATGGGCCATATGATCCTTTGGGTGGGATGGGTACCTTTGCTCCCACTGTGAACAGCAGTTTACTATGCAATTGTTAAATATGGCGGTTTCTTTTGGAGAGGGTATAGATGGGCAAACATGGGTGTGGTTTAACTTGAAGGGAATAAGTTATCCATGCAATTCAGAACTAACATTCCAACATTAGTGTTCTGTATACAAATTGAAACTCATTTTTGCCTGTTGAATGACATGGTCATGCAATCCAATAAAATCTGTATTTTCAAAGAGGTAACTTTTCAGCAGTTATGGAAGAGATATGAATGGAATTTAAGACCTTAGCACAAGTCAGTTAAGTTGCTTATAGTAAATTAAATGAGGTCTGTTGTTCATAAACCCATTAATTTTAATGTTCAGCAAACCATAATTATTGCTTTGAGGTATCAAAAGTCATATATGGAATTTAAAACTCTTTTTGCGTTAGTTGTAAGTTAATCATTGTATAAGGCTGCTGCTACCACTATGGCTACACACACACCTTCTGATTTTGTTTTTTTTTTATTTGTTTGTTTGTTTGTTTTGGTTTTTGGTTTTTCGAGGCAGGGTTTCTCTGTGTAGCCCTGGCTGTCCTGGAACTCACTCTGTAGACCAGGCTGGCCTCAGAACTCAGAAATCCACCTGCCTCTGCCTCCCAAGTGCTGGGATTGAAGGCGTGCGCCACCACTGCCCCACCCTTCTGATTTTGTTATAGGTGGGAAGAGAAATAGAAAACTGACAGTAGCCAAGAATTATTTGAGCAAGTATTTTCTGCCAGATTCCGGCACAAGGTTTGATCCTTATGATTTCTTCCCTTCACCATAACAAGCCTGTGAAGTAAGGTACATTATTACTCCTTCCTTGAAAAGCAAATAAAGCAAGGCTAAGGGAGTTTAGGTAATTTCCCCAGTGTTATAAACAAGGTTCGGGTGACCATGGTACAGTCTATCTACACGAGCTATCTTCCTAATACAGAAGCTTGGATTAAAAAGTGTAGATGGCTTGTCTGTCATGAATTAAATTACTTCAGATCTTCATTTTCTCATCTGCAAAACAGAGGTGACGATGACAACGACAGACTAGTTATGTTAATGATACTATATCATGGTTTGTATTGTGACTGCTTCCTAAAAGTAATGGACAACAACTTGGTCTCCAGCTTATATTTTTGTTTCAAGATATCAGAAAGTTTAGGAGGTAGGACCAAGAAGTTGGTCGCTGGGCGAGTGCCTTTGAGGGGTGTGCATATTTTATTCCCATCCTTCCCATCTGTCCCTCAGCTTCCTGGATTCCATGATGTGGGTTTCCTCCCTCATCACAAGTTTTTATTACCATGATTTTCTGCATTGCGTCACTCCCCGAACAAAAGCGTCAAGTGTCCCTGAAATGAAGACTTGGAAACCAGGAGCCAAAAGAAATATTTTTTCTTTCTTTCTTTCTTTTTTTCTTTCACAGAAATGGAAAGCTAAAACAAAGCAAAACAAAATAAAACAAAAATGAAAACAAAATAACCCATACACATTGTGTTTCTTAACAGAGTACCTGGAAGAATTATATAAGCAAATGTATATCAAAATGCAACAGAATGTTTGCCAGATGGTACAGACGTGTGTGTGTGTGCGTGTGTGTGCGTGTGTGTGCGTGTGTGTGTGTGTGTGTGTGTGTGTGTGTGCGCGCGCACCTAGAAAGAGAGAAGTAGCATAAATAAACAGGTAGCACATACTGTTTTACTGCTGCCTAAGATTCTTTGTAGCATGGAGTCCAGCATGGCTTTTGTCTAACTATTAGGGCTTGAGCAAGTTAAATTATAGCAAGAGATGGAAGACAGAACATCTGAGGAGTTCAATGAGGTTCAGTCTTAAGAGGGAAAAGGACAGAGCAAGCACCTTACCGTGGGACCAAGATTAGGACTATGGACAGTGGAGAACTATTGGAAAGTGTACTAAAGCTAGGACCCAACAGTTAGGCTAGAAGAGCCTATCCCAAATGGCATTGTGGTTAAATCATGGAGTATAAAGCCCACAATAGTCATTGTCTCTCACTTTTTTTTGTACAAAAAAATCTATTCTAGCCCCCAATCTAAACCCACTGGCAAAGTATATTTTCCATGACTTACATCTAAGAACAAGTAGTTGAGGAATTAGGGATTGAAATGCTTTTCTATACCAACATCTAGAGAAAAGATCCTCCTTTTTTAGGTGAAGATAAGTAATAAAATCAGAAGAGGTGTGTGTGTGTGTGTGTGTGTGTGTGTGTGTGTGTGTGTGTCACTATGTGTATGCAGGTAATGGAACCTTGCATGTGTTGCTAGGCAAGAACACCACCACTAAACCATATTCCTATAGTTTATTTTTCAGGTTTTATGTTTACTTTCTGTTATTGATTTCTAGTTTTCACTATAGTGAAAGAAGATTCACTGTACAATTTCATTTTTTGAATCTTTTGAAAGTTGTCATGTGGCTTCGCATGGCCTGTCTTCAGGAATATTTCATGTAGACTTGAGAAGAATTTTTTCCTTTCATTAAGTCATGCTTTGTACGTTCTGTATATCTGTGAAGTCTGTGTTGCTGGTGTTAAGTTCCCTGTTTCCTTGTCAATCTTCAGTTTATGTATTCTATTCATTAGTTAATTGAGATATTGAAGTTTTCGATTATTGTTGCTCAGCAGTCTGCTAACCCCTTTGAGTCCACCAGCTTTTCCTTCCTTTCAACGTTACAAACAATAATTGTGTTCCTTTTCAGTTCCTTCTGCCCCTGATGTTGTTATTGTCACACATTATATAGGCAGAAAAAGCAGAGAATTAGTGTTTTATGAATTTATGTTGTAAATTACACAGGGGAATAAGAGGATGTAAAATGAAATATAATATTTGTCTCATTTTCATTTATTTATTTAGTCACCTTTAATGTTGTCCTTGATTTCTTTGTTTTACTTTGAATTACTCTTCTACTTCTCAATTTAAAAAGTTACTACACAGCTATAGTAATCAAATAAATTGATAGAGGTATAGATTAATGAATTAGATTCAGAGTATAGAAATGTGTTATTGTTAGTGGGATTTCAATACAAATGCTAATATTTAATTAGTTAAGAGTCACATTAGTAGTAAATGATGCCTGGATGACTATATAATCTAGATACAAAAGATCAAATTTGGATCCCTAAAAATTAATGCAAAAAGAGGCCAAGGCCAAAACTTAAGTGTAATTGTTAATATAAACACATAGAAGAAAACCCAGGTGTAAATTTTCATGCCCTTGTATTCGGTGATTCTTAATTATGTTGCAAGACACAAGCAGTAAAATAATGAAAAGATAAGACACAAGTTACAAAGATTTATAACTTGCGATTCAATGGACACTATCAGGTATTTTAGAAAGGCAAGCTACAAAATGAAAGAAAGTATTTGCAAATCATATATTCAGTAAAGGTTTAATAATTATGTAAAGAACACCTAAAAATTAACAACAAAGAGTCAAACAACCGAATTAAAGAGTGAAGAAAATAAGTGAGTCAACAGTACTTCAAGTACTAGCTACACACACACACACACACACACATACACACATACACATACACACACACACAAACACACATTCATGTATGCACCCACATATGCATGCACATACTAAACTGATGGTAGGAAAACAAAATGTGTAGCCCCCCACCCCAAGAATACACTTTGTTACTTTCCTTAAAAACTTCCATGTAAAAAATGTTCCAAATGACTAGTGACTGGTGAATAGAGAAAGAATTTGACATAGCCATACAATTGAGTAGTGAGGTATGGACAGGAGCCACACTGGTATTTTCTACAACTTGGATATGCCTGGGCAATATTATGATGAGTGCAAGAAACCAGAGAAAATTGTCTGTTGTTCTCTAACATACATCATAATTGTTTTACATTTATTAAGAGAAAATGTGTATGTGTGTGTCCGCGTGCACGTATGTCATAGAATATATGTGCATATCATAGGACAACTTGCAGGAGTGTGTTCACTCCTTCTGTCATATAGATTCCAGGGATTAAATGAATTTAGGTTGTTAGACTCAGTGGTAATTATCATTAATCTCTGGCCCATCCACACTTTTAAAAAATGTTTAATCTTATATTGTGAGAATTTTAGAGCAATTAGTAATCTTTCTGCCTGCCACTCAAAGAAATAGATGAATGGACATAAAATTAATTCGAATCCTCTCGTGGTAGCCTAGATGAGAGAAGACAGTAGTCTGAATTAAGATGATGACAGTGGGGTGCAGAAAAGATGATGGTGTTACTTAGGAAACAGTGTGTGTAGGACTGGTGACGGGAGAACTTGCTCACACGTAACCATAATGGCTGCTGCATTTTGAGGCAAGGCAAATGGAAATATCATCTACAAAGGATGTACTAGAGAGGCTTCTGCTTGTCCACTGTCACAAAATGAGCCTATAAGAAAAATATGACCACTTTCTTATTGCTATGACATCTAGTTCTGGAAGGAGAATTTGCATGTAATGCAGAAAACGTAAGTGCTGCCTTACCATCACTGAAGTATTTCCAAAAGCTGTATAATTGGCCACTTATTCACACCAATTTTAGCATTTGTGTTTACAATGTTAAAGTTTTAGCTATAATTACATACTTATATGATTGCTCTCTTCTCTGAAACTTCTGCCCCTCCTTGAGTGTACTATATATAATACTGTCTATCAAGTACTGACAACCCTAAAATACCCCTAATGACCTCACACTACCACCTGGTAAACAGACAGGGGTTCTTTCTAGCAGTCTAGTTATAGATTTCTGTAGCCTCATGGATTTTAGATTTATTTTTTTTTTATTTATATGACTACACTGCAGCTGTCTTCTGGAAGAGGGCATCGGAACCCATTACAGGTGGTTGTGAGCCACCCTGTGGTTGCTGGGAGTTGAACTCAGGACCTCTGGAAGAGCAGTCGGTGCTCTTAACCTCTGAGCCATCTCTCCAGCCCCCTATTTTCTTTTTCTTTTTAGATTTATTTTTTTTATTTATAACCTCATGGATTTTAATACTGAATGGGAGATGAACAATTCAGAGCACCCTTAAGTAGAGGGATGAGTAGAAGAAGGGGGAGGGCAGGAGGAAGGAGACAAAGCACAGGACCTATGATGGGGATTGGGGTATCTTAGTCCCAGACACTAGGAGGCAGTGGGGGTGGGGCACAGCAAAACCTCAGCTGCTGGAGAGGAAGAGCCAGGACCTTTTGTCTCATAATGTATGGAAGAGTGTGTGCATGTATGTGATGCTGATGATTAAATGGTACATGGTATCAGGGAAAATTATCAGCATTGATGCTGATTAGGGATGCTGAGGAACTAATAGTAAGAAAGGAAACTAGAAAAATTGGTCTGGGTGTGGAAAAGTAATACTAATTACAATCATTTATGCGAACTGCTTACCATTTATGACTAATTACCACCCAACACAATAACCATTAGGTATATCATTAAATATGTGTCAGATTAACTTTGTTGTCAGTTTTATTTGTGATTAGAACAGTAAACTCTGCATGTATGCTGGGACTTAATAGTTTGTTGTTCATGCAAGCACGACTGTCAGTTCATAATTTGAAAAAAAAAAAAAAAAGAAACAAATTCACATTATGTTAGGGCTGGAGCATGGCAGGCGTTGAATTCCAGGCTAAGCAGTTTATGGTTAATTTAGGAGACAATGGGGAACCCTTCCAGAATAATCAACAGGGGAGTTACATGATCAGTGATGTACTTTAGGAATCAAAGATTGGCAGAAGTGCAAGATTCTTTAGAGATTACTCACACAGTGGTCACCAGCCAGGAGGTACCAGCAGTCACATGGGGACTCCAGAGGGATTGTCAAGACTTGAGAAGCCTAGAGGGAATCATGCTCTTCTCCACATTAAGGCTGAACAGATCAACTACAATGTCAATATTGTTTGCTTTAGGCAGGAGTTAATCACACAGATGCACCCATTGGGAGAATTGATTGGAAATTGTGAAAGTGATACAAGTTTTTAGTAGTAAAACAAGCTAATTGTTTCTTAACGAGTGAGAAATTTCATAGTAGAAAAGTCACACGGTTTGCAAACAAAGCAAAGGAAACCCTGCGTGATGAAAAAGGCAAGAACCACTATTATAATCCAAACACATTTTAGAGATGGGAAAACACAATCTAGAGATAGATGTAAGTTGCTTTACAAGAAGATGGATAAGTAAGACGTTTGAAGGAAACTAAAGAACAGAGAACAACTTTAGTGGCAGGTTGAGATTCCTATTCAGGACCATTGATCGGAGAAGAACCAAAACTTAAGACTCACTCGAATATCCCTAATGGAATTTTGGACTGATTGCTGCATCAGGCATTATCAGCAGAGACATAAGAAAGGCAAAAGCAAACAACACATTCCATAGCTTTTCTTTCTTACCACCTGATAGTGTGCTAGCTAGTTTATTGTCTTCTTCACACAAGCTAGGGCCATATCTGGGATGAGGGCATCTTAATTGTGAAAATATTTCCCTAAGATTGGCCTGTGGGCAAACCTGGAGGGCCTTCTCTTGATTGATTATTGATGTGGGAGGGCCCAGCTCACTGTAGGTGGTGCTGCCCCTGTGCTGGTGGAGATGGATGCTATAAGCAAGCAAGTTGTGCAAGCCATAGGGAGCAAGCCAGTAAGCAGCACTTCTCTATGACCTCTACTTCAGTTCCTGCCTCCAGGATCCTGCCCTGACTTTCCTCAGGGATAGTCTCTGATATTGAACTGGAAGCTAAAATAACCCCTTTCCTCCCCAAGTTGTTTTGGTTGTGCTATCTTGTCACATCATTAGAAACCTAACAAAGGCATGGTGTTTTGTTTTGTTATAAAAATATGCCATGTAACCTGTAAGCACTTTTGATTATTCATTTCAGAGAAGTAAAAACCTATGTCCACACAAAAACGTAAACATAGAGGTTTATAGATGCCTCATGTAGAATTGCTTCAAATTGGAAAGAACCCAAATAGTCATTAATGGGTTAATAGTTCATCTGTAGTACACAGATATCATTGGATATTGTTCAGCAAGAGAAGAAAAACTATCAAAGCACACCACAACTCAGGTGAGTCAGTATCGATCTACATGATGTGAGAAAATTCTGTCACAGGGGGAGAGTTCAATTTTATGTTTGTAGAGTGTATAATGTTTTAAAAATAAATAAGAAAGTAGTAGCATGTTCTGGGGATGGGTACACGGGCAGAGAAGGAGGTGAAAGTGGTTATGATGTGACAACATAAGGATCTTTGTGGCAATAGAGCTGCCATATTGGCTGTGCTGGTAGATATGCTATCCCATATGTAATAACATTCTGTACAACTAAATATCCACACACTTACACAAATAACTACAAGCCCAACTGGAGAAATCTAGGTAAGATTGGTAGAAAATGGTAATATATTCTATGTACATGCACAAGAAAACTCAGGATTATCAAGATGTTATTCTTTTCCACCTTAGCCAATAGATTCAGCACGATGCCAATCAAAACTTTAGCAAGTTATTGTTTTTAAAATATTAAATTTATATATGTGTGTGTGAATAGGTCAAGGACAACTTTCCTGAGTTGACACTTTCCTTCTACCATGTGGGTACTAGGGAACAAATTCGGGTCATTAGTCTTGGTGACAAGTACTGTTACCTACTGAGCTATCTTTCTGGCCTTTGGCAAGGTATTTTATGAACACTTTGTTAGAAAGCTAAAGTTACCCAATTTCAAGACTTATTCTAAAAGCATTATAATGAACATTAGGTTGGTATTGTCAAAAGAACAGACCAAGAGATTAGGGAAACAGAACAGGCCATACTGTTTTCAAAGCTATTTCCTTTTTGCCATCTAAGGTAAACATTTGTTTTTGAGTTGATTATTTTTAATACCTACAAGTTCACATAATTTGTATAATAGGTTTCCATTATCCAGTTCTACAAAATAGAAAGACATCCACATAAATACAGTCAACTGATCTTTGACTAAGGAATAATAGCAGTTCATGGAGGGGGATGTTTTTTCAACAAGCAATAGGTCTGAATCAAGTAGACATCATCATGCAAATAATATTAATGGTAAGCTGGTCATAGGAGCCTGCAATCCTACCATTTGGAAATATTGAATGTATATTTATTCAGAGATGTACAAATGGCTAATAAACACAAAATGGTGCCCGACGTTATTAGCTGTTAGGAAAATGTAAATCAAAGCCATAATGAATTACTATTTCACACCTGTTACAGTGACTGCACATATCAGCAAGCGGTAAGAAGTGGAACTCCCCTCTTGTACAGGTAGAAAGCAAGAGTTTAAGGCCAGCTTCACATATATGCAAGTTTGAGTTCAACCAGATCTGTGTGAGACCTGATAATAATAGCAATAGTAATCTCTTCATCAATCTTACCCCATAGATGTAGAAGTAAAGCATAAATCTGTAAAGCTCTTGTAACACCAGAGAAAAATCTAGATGATCTTTAGTGTGAAGATGACGTTTTAGGCACAACACTATAAGTATGGTCCACGAAAGAACAGACTGATAAGCTAGACCCTATTTAATTTAAAAGTTTTTCTTTACGGATAAAAACAACAACAACAGCAACAACAAGAGAATGAAAGGATAAGCCACATATTGATAGAAAATATTTGCAAAATGCATCTCTGATAACAAACAAACCAAGGCAACAAACAACCCAGGTGAAAAATGAGCAGAACATCTGAAAAAATGCTCAATGAGATCTGACATTAGTGAACTGCAAATTAAAACAACAAAGAGACACCATGACACACATATTAGAATGGCTCAAATCCAAAGTGCTGACACCTAATGTGGTCGTGCAAGAGCACTGCTCATTCGTTGCTTGTAGAAATGCAAAATAATCTGATTATGAATATTATCCTGATCCCCCAAAGAAATCTTGTACTCATTAGCAGTAAATCCCCGTCCTCTTATTCCCTCCCAGCTCTGGGCAAGCACTAATCTACTTTCTGTCAGTGTAGACATGCCTATGCTGGATGTGTATGTATGAAATGACATACAGCCTTTGTGAGCAATAGAGTTCCACTTACGAAATGTTTTCAAGACGAATCCACATGGATCACAGAATGGTGGCACATACCTGTAAGATCAGCAGTCAGGAAGCTGAGGCAGGAGGATTGCTGTGAGTTTGAAGCTACCCTTGGCTATATAACCAGTAGCAGACCAGACAAAGCTGCGCAGTGAGACCTTTTCTCAGAAGAACAAAACATACACGAAAAAAGATTAATCCATGTTGTAGCATGTATTGCTCTATTCCTTTTTTTACTGTGTTAAAAAAATATATAAAATTTGCCATTTAAGTTATTTTACTTGTGGCGGTAAGTTAACATTGTTTTGAAAACATTACCATCATCTACATCTGGGAGCTTTATCTGTCACTATTAAAAAATAACTCCCTATGTTAGTCAAGGTTCTCTGTAGAGAAACAGAAGCAAAAGAATGGACATATATTTCCAGAAGGCATTTACTGCTTTGGCTTAAGGGATATGGTCCAACCAGTCTGGAGGAATTCTGAAGGGTCACAGGTCTTTAGTCTGTGTTGAAAGAACAAAGAAATTGGATCCCAATGTCAGCGGAAGTGAGCAATCAAGCAGCTCACCCTTTCCCTCTGACCTTTTTTATATCCGTTGGCTGCCGGAAATATCCACTCTGGGAGAAGTTCTACTCAGTTAGTCACTCCTGGACACACCTTCACAGAACTCTTCTACCCAAAGGTGTGTCTCTTAATTGATTCCGCTTGTAATCAACCGGACGATCAAGATTAACCTCACACTTGCCATTCCTTTCTTCCGCTAGCTCCTAATTAGCTCTTCCGGTCTGTATCATGGAGTAGCAGGCATACACTGTAGGTGTTAATTGGAGCTATGTGATGACTCATCTCATGACGGATTGCTTGCATTAATAAATGCCTAGATTCCTAAAGAACACCTCTAGATATGTCTGTGAGGACATTTCCAGAGAGAATTAGCTGAGGGGAATGTCCTGTCCTGACTTTGGGTGACACCATCCTATTGTCTTAGGGCTTCAGAAAGAATAAAGGAGTTTGTATAGAAATCTAGCCAACAAAGACATTCTTTTTGCTCGCTGGCCAACACGACATGAGCTGCTCCCTTTCCCCACTCTAAATGGGAACGTCTGAAACTGTGAGCCCAAATCAAATGTTCTTTTGTTAAGTTGTTTCTTCAGGTATTTTGTCGCAGTAGTGAAAAAGGAGCTAACAAAAGGGTGGTACTTTCAGACATCCATGCAGTATACGCTGACCATGATCGAGCATTTTTGTCACCATTCCTGTGTGCGTGTGTGTGTGTGTGTGTGTGTGTGTGTGTGTATGAATGAAACTTTCTCTGTTCATTCATCAATCAATGGGCACATAGGCTGATTCCAAATCATAGCCATGGTGAACAGAGCCGCAATATACATGGCCAGGAATGGTATACGTAATGTAGATTATATGGTAATTCAATTCTTAGTTTTCTGAGACAATATCATACGATTTTCCATAGTGTCTACATTCCCATCGCAGCATGTAAGAATGTCTTGTTCTGTACACTCTTGCCAGCATTTGTTTTATAATAGCCTTGAAGCCTCTCGTTGCTTTTTCAGTAAGAAGCTGGGGATATGGCTCAGAAGTAGAGCAATTGCTCAGCACTCACAGGCCTTGGATTCAATTTCCAGCACACACACACACACACACACACACACACACACACACCTTTTTCTTCTCTGAAACCCTTGTTTTACCATACTAATTTTAGGGATAACTTACATTGTGCAACAACAGCAAATAGATGAGATTTTCAAAGGAACTGTGTTAGTAAGTTTTCCATCCTAGACTGCTAGGATTTGATCTTCCAAACCTTAAAACAAAAATTGTCTTTAACTTTTTTGTAGCACACTTCAATATTTCTTGGTGTTTTATAGATTTTAGTATACAAATTCTATACTTCCTTGGTTAAATTCATTTCAAAGTTATTTATTTTTATACCATTATAAATGCAATGGTCTTGTTAGTTCTTTTTAGAATGAAGATATAGGTGGCTGGAGAGATTGCTCTGCACTGGCTAAGAGCACTGGCTGTTCTTCCAGATGACCTTGGTTTGATTCACAGTACCTACATAGTGTGTCACAATTCATTGTAACTCTATTTCTAGGGAGTTTCCTGCCTCCAAGGATACCAGACACACACATGGTATACAAGCATACATCCAGGCAAATCACCTACACACATACAAATAAAACATTTTCAAGTTTTTTAAAAATAAAATTAAGATACACTTGCAAATAAATATTGTAGACATTTTGGTAGATAGCACATTTTCATATTTTCCAAATTTTATCTTTGCAGGTGTGATGGTATACTCCATTAATCTTAGCACTTTACAGCCAGAAGCAGGCAGATCTCTATGAGTTAGAGGTCAGCCTGGTTTATATAGCAAATTTCAGGACATCTAGGGTTACATAATACAGATAGCCTGTATCTATTTTAGATAGGTAGATAGGTAAATAGGTAGATAGGTAGATAATAGATAGATAGATAGATAGATAGATAGATAGATAGATAGATAGATGCATGTGTGTATTAGACAAATAAACATACAAAAAACTTTTGTCTTTGTAGAACTCATTTATTACAAGAGGAGAGATTATAACATATATTTACTTATTTATTTATTTAATGTATATGAGTATGCTGTAGCTGTCTTCAGACACACCAGAAGAGGGCATCGGATCCCATTACATATGGTTGTGAGCCACCATGTGGTTGCTGGGAATTGAACTCAGGACATCTGGAAGAGCAATCAGTGCTCTTAACTGCTGAGCCATCTCTCCAGCCCCTCTTTATTTTTTATTAATATGAAATAATTACACACTCATGGAGTGTAGGAGGTATAGTATGATATTTAAATACATGTACACAGAATATTCTGACCAAATCAGAACATTAGCATTTTATCACCACTACTTTTTTATGTTCACTGACTTCCAATTCCTCTCTTCTACCTCTCCATAAAATATATGGTATATTACTACAAATCAAAATATATGGTATATTACTACAAATCATAGTCACCCTTCTTTCTGCTTATTTGTGTTTGGTAGCTATCTTAGTTAGGGTTTGACAAAACACCATGACCAAAAGCAAGATGAGCAGGAAAATGTTTATTTGGTTTACACTTCCAAATTGCAGTCCAGCACTGAAGGAACTTAGAACAGGAACTCAAACAGGACAGGAAGCTGGAGGTGTCAGCTGAGGCCATGGAGGAGTGTTACTTACAGGCTTGTTCCTCATGGCTTGCTCAGCCTGCTTTCTTATAGAACCTAGGAGCGCCATCCACGATGTGCTGGGCTCTGTTTCATAGCTGGATCTTACGGAGACATTTGCTCAATTGAGGTTCCCTCCTTTCAGATGACTCTAGCTTGTGTCAAGTTGGCATAAAACTATCCAGGACTGTACCTGTTATCTAACATCCTTTTGTTTTTCTTCTGATACTTTCCTCAAGAAATAATTTTGGTTTGGTTTGTTGTACTTGTGATGGAAAACATGGTATGTGTTAATTTTTCTCTGACTTCTTTTTTCCACTCACCAATGTCCTCCCGTTCCATCTGTTTTGCCACAAATGATGGAATTTCACTTTTTAAAAAAGCTGAATGTTTTCCTGGGTCTGTGTGTTTGGACTGCACACAACAATTTCTTTACATATTTATCCATCTATAGACATTCTAATGGCTATTTTAAAGGTAAAGTATTTAAATAGAGTATTAGAAAGTTAATGAGGATTGTCGGAGGAAAAAAAAATGAACAAAGCCCACAGGTGGATGTGGTATGCGCAAGTGTGACAGAGAGTAAGCAGGCTGCAGGATTAAACAGAATGCATAGTGTAAGCCGCTATAGGAAAGGGAAGCCTGAAGAAAGGCCTAAAGGAAGTAAACACAGATTTATATTTACACTGTCAGATATACATAGGGGAATGCTTCTTGTAGAGGGAAGAGACAGTGGGAGGATCTTCAGACAGGAGAGTGCCTGGTGTGTTCAAAGAACATTGAGGACACCAGGCTGCTGGGAGAGAGGAGAGTAAACTGAAGAGTCGGAAGAAACCCCAAGGACCTTATAAAACACAATAAACTCCAATTTTGACTGTGAGGAAAATGGACATTAATGCCATCTTGCCAGCAGTGGAGTGCCCGACCTGATTTCTGTTTTACAAAGATTGCTACACTGCTGCTCCCAGAACTGACTAAAACCAAGTAGCTTCCATGCTTTCTGATGCCCACGAATTCAATCATCGCAACTTAATTCTTCCTGCCTTCCAACAACACACTCCACATCTCAGTGCCCATCAAACCTTAATTAATTGCATCACATACACTTTTGCTGATTGCTCCTTTCACTCCATAAATGACAACATAATCACTGACCAATCACATCACTCCTCTCAAAGTCATTTCATCTGTTGGTGACTGGCCACTGTTCATTTTATACAGGTCATGCACAGACAGCAAGGCATATACTTGTGTCATCTTCTTATGTCACAGTGACAGACGTATGTGACAATGCAAAAAAACAGATAACAAAAAGGTGGGTGGGAATGGTCAGCAAAGATGGATGTACAGCAAAGGGGCAACCAGTTCTAATGCTGGAGATGAAATTCAAACCAAACATCTAGACTAGCGTTTCTATGAAGTAATAAAGCAATGTTCTTAATGTTTTAAATGACTATGTACTACAGATGGTCTTCTACTTACAATGGGGTTAGATCCTGATAAATGTATCGTATGTTAAAATTATCATAAAATATCTAAAATGCACTTAATACATTGCATCCACTAAAAATCCTGCCTTAGCAATGCTGTCCAGGGAAGAGGATTATGATTATGAAGTTGACTGGCTCTGGGTTTCTTGTTACTGTGGAGCACTGAGAGTATCCTACTCCAAATTTCCAGCCCAGGAAAAGATCAAAATTCAAAACAGAAGTACAGTCTCTATTGAATCCATGGTAACTTCTTTTTCTTTTTTCTTTACTTTGTGTGAGAAGGCCTCACTCTCCATACAGCCCAAGCCAGTCTGAAACTCATAGCAATTCATCTGTCTCAGAGCCCCAAGTCCTGGTATTATAGGCATGAGCTTCCATAACTCACTCTGATTACATATCATGTTCACAGCATTGCCTAGTCGACCTATCCTGAGTAGGGATTGTCTAAAATTAAATTCTCATTTTACTAAAATGTTTAATATATATATATATACATGCACACGCACAAATATGTGTGCATGTATATATATATATATATATATACATGCACACATAAATGCATACATTTAAAACATTTTTATACAGATAAAACACACAGATAAAACATATTTTTAGAGAGAAAGTGATTTGTTTTATTTTATGTGTATGAATAATTTGCATGTCTGTCTGTACCATGTTTATTTCTTTCTTATTCTCTACATTTCTGCTTTTCAGGAACACTCAGTATTAACAGTTTGACATATCAATCTACTCCTTTTTATGCAAGCATACATACAGATGTGTAAACATACACATACATACATATATGTATACTGACACATATTAGAAGCATAGATGGGATAATATAATATCCAATCTTAAACTACTTATCTACTCATGTAGTACAATATCAACGTATGACACAAATATTTTTCTGTTAGTAAAATAGAACTGCTTTTCTTTTTATAATAATAATAATTATATTATTATTATTATTTATGTATATGTGTGGATATACCAAGATGCCCAAAGGGAACAGAGATGTTGGATCCCTCTTGGAGCTGGAGTTCCAGGTGGTTGTGAGTTGCCTAATGTGGATGCTGGGAATCAAACTCAGGTCCTCTGAAAGATCAGTACATGCCCTTAACCATCTCTCTAGCCCTGCTTTCATTTTCAATGGCATTATTAGTGCTCCATATTATGGATTATTTTATCTAATTCTTTATTAATACTTATTTTTTCTTAGTTTTCTCATGATTACAGTGAATGATTGAGTCTGACCTTATAGATAATTTACACACATGCACACGCACACACACACACACACACACACAATGTTATTTTCATAGGATGAATTTCTAGAAAGAAGATTGTTGGGTCAAAGGATATTTTCATTCACAATATCATCAGATAACTTCCAGTTTTGTTCTAAATGAATTGTTGCAGTTGGCTGTGCATAAGACTGCCTTTTCAGAGGCTAGAGAGATGCTCAGTGATTAAGAATGCTTACTACTCTTGCAAAGGACCTGGTTTAGTTCCAAGTACCCACAATTTAGTTTACAATCACATAGAACTCCCGTTCAAGTATCTAATGCCTTCTTCTCACTAATAAGGTTACTGTATGCACATGGTACATCAACATATATGGAGGTAAAACAGTTTATTGTTTCTTTAGCTATGCAGAAGCTTTTTAATTTCTGAAAGTCCCATTGTCAATTGTTGGGCTTAGTTTGTCATCATATGGAATCCTGTTCAGAAATCCCTTATCATAGACAGTAACTTACCATATCAGGTAGATTGCTGTCTATGTTTCCTTCTAGCAGTTTTAATGTTGGAGTTTCAAGTTTAGTTCTTTGATCCATTTGTGGACAGATTTGTGCCACATGATAGATACAGGTCTGATTTCATTTTTCTGCATATGAACATCCAGTTTTTCCAGAACCATTTGTTGAAGATGCTGTCTTTTATCTAGTGTACATTTTTAGCAACTTTGTCTAATAGTAAGTGTGCTTCTTTGTATTTATATGGATGTGTTTTTTCATAGTTTAGGGAGGTTTTCTTTTGAGATCTTGTTGAAGATGTGGTTTATGCCATTTGCTTGGGATCCTTCTCCTTCATTTATGCCTATAATTTGAATATTTGTGAGGTTTTCTTAGTGTATATTCCTTTCATGTGTGTGTCTTTAATTTTATATATTATTTGCTTATTTGGTCCACATTCTATTTATCTTTGAGTCTTGATATTCTATCTTCTGCTCAATTTACTCTACTTGTATGGCTTTCCTTTGCATTTTTTAGTTGAGTTATCATGTTTTTCAATTACATCTTCATTTCAGTTTGAGTCTTCGTCAATGTTTTTGTCTTCTTATTGAATTCTGTTTTCAAGTCCTAGATTGTCTTCATTATTTCCATCAGCCTTGTGATTGTGTTTTCTTGGGCATCAGACATTTTTCAGTTCTCTTTAATTTCGTTGAGCTGTTTCTTTGCATCTTCTTTCAACTTCTTTAATTACTGAATGAAGTCTATGATTGTTCTTTTACATTTTGGTGTCTCAGGGTTCCTCTAGGTATTTTTCATTAGAAACATTTCTATAAGACTAATAGATTTCAGAGAGAAGAGCTATCATTTTTTTTCTTTTCTTTCTTTTTTCTTTTTCTTTTTTTGTAATGAGATCTGGACATTTGAACTTCTTTTCTTAGTTCCAAGTCTGATATGGGCAGAATAGGTGGGATAGAAGAAACAATAGATGGGTTGCTTGTATCTAAATGTTAGAAATGGCTTGGGTGGGATGAAATCAGGTAGACACAGATGACTGGGCTAATTTTGTATAGGTGTCTCTGGGTCTAGGCATGGAGTATGAGGGTATCTGGCTAGGTGGAAAGGGTGACTTTGGTTTGGAAGGGGCCTGTGGGCTGCAGGATAGTTGGTTAGGATCCGTGCAGAAGTCTAGAAATTGTTTGTGGTACTGACATGTGTATCCAGATGAGGTTACTGCTCAGCTACATCTTTCAAGTTGGAGAAAAGGCATGGTGGATGGGGAGGCTCTAGGACACACAGTGGGATAAACACTGGAGAAGGATGTGGAAGATTTTGCTGAATGAAAAAGTCAGATGTGGTACAGCAGAGACCTCATGGTTGGTGGCAAGTAGGGCCAGGTACTGGCAGAAGCTGATTGTAACACAAGAAGATGTGACCAGACAAAGCCAGGGCACTGGATATAGTATCTAGGCTAGATCTGGTGGTTTAGGCAGATGGCATAGATATGGAGGATCAGGGAGACTTACAAAGCTAGACCCTGGAGTAATAAATGAGTAATAAATAAGTAATAAACACTTTTTTAAAAAAGTAAATCATTTCAATTAGTGCTTCATCCAATATGAGTTTTTAAAGATTTGGGGTTTTTTTTTCCTTTTATTGAAAATATTTCCCCTCCTTCTATTCCTCCCAATTCCTTTCTACCTCCTCTCCCATATGAATCTTGCACTATGTCCACTGTATATTTTTTCAAGACAGTGTTTCTCTGTGTAACAGCTGTGGCTGTCCTGGAACTTGCTTGTACATCAGGCTGGCCTACAACTCACAGAGATCTGCCTCTACCTCCCAAGTGCTAGGGTTAAAGATATTATACTCAGCTCCACTGTGATATTTTTAGTCCTTAAATTTTCCCTACTTATTAGGAAATAGGGTATCTAATTTAAATTATAATTTGCATTTCTATGAACATCTTTTCATATGTATATTCATCATTTGCATTTCCTCTTCTGTGAATCTGTTGCCCATGACTTTTTTCTTTGAGTGATTTTCTTTTTTATTTCTATTTTGCTGTACTTGAAATAAGACAAATGTTTGTTTAAGTAGCTTTGTGGTTCATTTTGGTTCAACCATACTGCCACAGGAAAGCTTTTACTCAGTACAAAGGGAGTCCTAATGTTTTTGTTTGGTTGTTTGGTTGTTTGGTTGGTTGTTTGGTTGTTTGGTTGATTGGTTGTTTGGTTAGGTTTGGTTTTTTGAGACAGTATCTCACTGTGTAACTCTGGCTGTCCTGGAACTCACTATGTAGATCAGGCTGACTTCAAACTCACAGAGATCTTCCTGCCTCTGCCTCCCAAGAGCTGGGATTCAGTGCATGCACCACCATGCTTGGATAAAGGAGCAGTGTGAATATACATTCTGGTATGAGTTTTGCTTAACTATACTTTGCTCGAGTAAGTTTGAAAATTATCCTTCTTTAATTCTCTGGCCCTTCAGACTATATGGTAATTCAAATTCACATAAAACTCTCAGCCATTTATCTAATTTTTATCTAATTTGCTCAAATCTAAACTTTTCAAAGTCAATGCAATAGTTCCACAGTTTTCTTTAAAAAGCTACCTGTCAGTTCAGTACAGAAGGAAGCAGAAGGCTGTGCAGTTGTTTGACTCATTCAGGCTCATTCCATACATTCAGACAGAGGCTGGTGTGTTTTTCTTTTCTTTTGGAATTCTTTAAGGATGACTTCATGATTGGGCTGCTTCTGTGTGCTTAGTGTGGATGAATAATGAGTTTTTGATCCCTGAGCAGGACATGTTACAAAACAGAAGCAAACAGTGCAGACTATGTACAAGCTGCTATTAAGGGCATCTGAGTTGGAAAAGCTAGAAATAAATCTAGGCCTGGAGCTGGGGATGCCCAGGCAGAGAAGCTAAAATGGCCATGACTTAGTTTCTTAGCTGTTTCCATTTCTCCTTCACATGAGTAACATTCAAATTGTCTAGCAGCTGAGATGCTAATCCAAGTTGATTAGATGCCTGACTTAATGAAAATTTGATTCAGTCCCATTTCTCCTAAGTGATAGTTCATTCATTAGAAGAAAAAGTCACGGGATCAGGGGGCAGTTTGTACTAAAAGAAGTATAACTATAACCACAATTTTAGTGCTTACTAGAACCTTTCCACTCATATATTGCATATAAAGATTTATAGCTGCTTTGTGACATTTTTATTTTGTATCTTGACTATTAAATTCAGCTTCAGCAAACAACCATATACCTTGACCAATATCAGTATCAAGAGAGAATACTGGCTGGACCTGATGGCTTCATCATGAGGTTTAGTCTAGTCTGTGCTATGTAACAAGAGTCAGATGAGCCTGGGCTAGAGATTGAGATCCTGTCTCAGAAATAAAAAAAGAGGACGGTCTTAGAACACCAATTCTCAACCTGTGGGTGAAAACCCCTTTGGGACTCAAAAGACCCTTTTACTGGAGTGGCCTAAGACCAGAAACCACAGATATTTACTTTATAATGCATAACAATAACAAAAGTACAGTTATGAAGTAGCAACAAAAATAATTTTATAGTTGGGGGTCATCAAGACAACACTCGGAAAGTTAAAAACCAATGCCCTAGAGGAAAGGGAAATGGGAAAATAGAAAGAGAAGATAAAAGACAGGAGTCAAAAGAGGGGAGAGTAGGGAAAAAAGTAGAATGTTTCAGGACCCAAAATTAGATTACTGGAATTACAGATCTTGAAGGTCCCTGCTTCTAATCTCCTTGGTAACTTTGAACATCCCTTGAGATCTTCATGATCTCTCCGGGCCTGTAGTGTGTACATCTGTAATCCAAATAAAACTCCAGGGAGATGGAATGTGGAGAAAGAAAACTCCCTTGAAGATCACATGCAATCTAGTATCTGTGTATCCCACAGAAAAACAACAAAGTGACCCTACATCAAACAGTAGACAGTGAGGGCTGACAAAGTTATCCTTTAAACCCCTGCACACAAACCCCACACCTACACACCAACAATTCACCAGGAGAAAGCCGAGGACAGACTCCTATGGCACACCATCAGAAGGGTCCTTTAACCTTAACATACATACAAGTGTCAGTACTTGTCGAAGCCCTTGGATTACAGATGTGTGCTACTGCATTCAATTAAGAACTTCTGTTTTGTTAAAGGTCAACACAGTACTTGTTTGATGGTAGATGTTCAATGAGTATTGCTACAAATTAGTAATACCTAGCTATTTTCACAGACCATTGTTCCATGAGACCTATTTATAATTTCTCCACTCTTAACATGACTTTGAAGGCCCTAATAATATATACTTCTGCTATGAGACTATTAATTGGGATGTGCAGGGAAATATGCTCCACTGCCTAAAATTCCATTTCTGTACATTGGTTAAATAGCATGTAAAGTCAAACTTTAGCTCTAATACAGGGCAATACATGAGGAATCATAGTACACTGGGATTCAATAGGGCAAACCTAAAGAAGGTCTGACCTATCTATCTGAAAGGAACATATTAGAACTGGCAAAATAACGCTGCATATTAGCTAGAGACTCACTTAGATCCACCAATGTTGTTATGGGAAAGGGTCCATTCTGTATATTCCCAAAGACAGGAACATGGAGGAACATATACATTGATACCATTTATGTTCTGTTGAATACACACATTCACAGGCAACATACAACTCTAGAGAGAAAGGAGCATTTAAAATATTAAGTCAGTTATTTCTGGATTATATATTTTTTTATATTTTGTGGGTAGAGATAGGGTCTCCCTATGTGACCCAAACTGGCCTAGAACTTGTAACCTTCTTGCCTTTACCTACTGTGCTGGGATTATAAGTAAGCCATTATGCCTGTTTCTATCTTAGAGTTTTGGAAAAATCACTTTTATTTCTGAATTGCTTGTTTTTGTTTTGTTGTTGTTATTGGTGGTGATGGTGTTTTAACAAGCTGTGGGTCATTCTCGTTCCTATAATGAAGGGTTTTTTTTTTTTTTTTTTTTGCATTTGCTATAAATTTGGGAAAGTGGTTGCCTCTGGAGATTAGCTAGAGTACCTTTTAAACTCTGCTTTTATTCCTGTTTATTTTACAGCATTTGCACATATTCTTTTGAGAGTATTTATACAAGTACTTAGAAATCTGTGAATCTAACAAATGCTATATGCAGAACATTATGGCCCCCCAACTAGAGAACATTTAAAAAGATATTAAAATCATGGTGACAGTTTCCAACACCTAGAGACTACTACTGAAGGGATTGTCATTTTAGAACTACCTCTGACTATGAAGAATTGTTAAGGAGGTAGAAGAGGTAGAGGCATAATAAGAGAATGAGTGAAGAACCACAAAGAACGCCAGTGAGAAGAGTGAGGATGGCTAATGGAAATTATATGCCCACGTCTATGGCATGGGACTCTACAGGGAAGAAAACTCCAGAGTAGTGGGAAACCCTGTGAACTGTCACTCTAACCACAACTGCAAATGGCCTAGCACAAAATGCTTAGCCAAGCATGGCCTCTTGGTGAGGGGCATTGGAAAAAGAACTGAATGAAGTGAGAGGATAAGCCATGCATGTGTCCTGCTAAAGCACATTCTGGGCACAGAGTTGCAGAAAATGCAGAGGCTCTGGTGTAGGAACAGTTGTGGCATCTATAAGGAACAGCAATCAGAGTGTGTGGAGGTATATCAGAGTTCTCAAAGAGTGGTAGCAGTATACTCAGGGAGTACAGAGCATTCACGCCAGACCTTCACAATTATGACAACGATTAAATTTCATCCTGCAGTTCATCATCATTGGGTAGTTGAAGAGAGGCCTGGGATGATAGTTTCAGACTATCAAGACCTCTCTGCTACTATATTGGATAGACAATATGAGAGATAAAGATGTTAACATAAAGGGCCATACAAGAGGTTCTACTAGTTATGTAGGTAAAACATACTGGTGGCTTTCACTAAGGTATCAATGTAAAAATAATGTCTAAGGTAGATTCTGGATCTATATCAAAGTCAGAGTCAGTCTAAGTTCTTATGGGACAGATGTAAGTTGCTAGAAAAAAAAAGAGAAAAATGAATAACTCTAAAATGTTTGGCCTGAGAAACTAGATGAATGGTGATTCTATTTGTTAAGGTTGAAGCAATTAAAGACAGCGAACATCTTGGTAGGTAGGTGTCCTGGAGAGCCAAATTGAATTTTTGATGTACTGAGTACAAGATTATCTTAATTATTCAAATAGAGATGTTGAATTGGAGCTGTAAACATGAGTCAAGAATTTATGAGCATCGATTAGGCAGGAGGTGTAAATGTAAGAGTTCTTTGAACATGCACAGTATGTAAAGTAAGGGACTGTAGGAATGGGTGGACGGGCCACAGAGATAAATTAGCATTTTGAAATATTTCATATATCTTTTCCATATGTTATCAATCAGGCATCTCCACCACCTACCCAACGGACCCAGTGACAGCAGGATACATCATCACCAGCTGCCAAGATGCAACACATTACCACTTCTGCCAAGAATTGCATATCCTCCCCATGACATGGTCTCCATTACCTTATAAAAGGTTAGTCCCTCCTTTTTCTAATCTCTCTTCTTCCTTCTACCCTCACCCAGAGGCAACCTCTGTATACCTTCTCCCCAATAAAACTCCTATGTGGCATCTGTCACATGGTGTGACTTTATGGTGTCTGTTGATTAGATCATAACATTGGTGTCAAATGATTTAGCAGGCTCTCCTGGTGCTTCTGCTCCCCTTTGTGGATGGAAACCACACACACAACCATTTTCTCAGTCTACCTGCGACAGGCTTACTTTCTGACTAAGAGACTGGATTAGATATTTCTATCCAAGGTAATGACTTCATGGGTTGGAGTAATTGTTAGTCTTAGTCCCAAATAGCTGACCTAAGGAATGGATAATTGGACAGTGAGACTCTTTAGCTCCAGCTGGACAAGAAATTTAGAAGAGCAGAGATACCAGTTTGGCTATTTGTAGTGATAGACTGCAGAGAAGAATGTCATCTACATACTGAATGAGTTTACATTTGGGGAGAGATAAAGACTATAGATCAGAGGCCAAGGGACAGCCAAATAGTTGTGGCCTGTCCTGGAACCCCTGGGGTAGAACAGTTTAGCTGAGTTGGGTAGGGAGGTGGGTGTCAGAGTCAGTCCAGGTGAAAGCAAAAATGTTTTGTGGCTGGGTATTGAGGAGGATAGAGAAGAAGGTATCTTTGAGGTCCAGGACTGAGAAATGGGAGGTCCCTGGGGGAATAGTGGAAAGGAGTGTATAAGAGTTAGCTATGTCAGGGTAGGGGGACCACTGCAGAATCGACTAACTGAAGATCTTGAACCAGGTGGTAGGTTCCATTGGGCTTTTGAACTGAAAGTATAGTGGTGCTAAATGGGGAAGATGTGGGGCGAAGAATTTTTTTCTTAGAAGGTCAGAGATAATGGGCTTAACTCTCCTGAGACTCTGAAGAAAGAGTGGGGTCTGAGTTTGGGAGATATACCAGATGGGGTCATGTAATTGGATGACAAAGGGGGAATGGTATTTAGCAGAGGAGGAGTTTTGGACATCCCAGACTTGGAGGTCCACCGGGGAGGCTAGCAAAAGAAATGTGTTGGAATCAGCAGATTCAGTGACTAGGAAAAGGAGGAGAGAGGGGTTGCTGGTACACTTGTGGTCAGGTGAATGGAGGGAGAAAAGGAAATAGAGGCTCCCACTTTGGCTAGAGGATCTCTTCCTAATAAGAAGACAGGATAGGTTGGCACGACCAGAAAAGAATAGGTGAGAGGAACATCCCTGAAAATGCAATTGAATGGTGGGATTTGGAGGGGTTGGTAAGGCTGTCCCCTTGCCCCAACAATAGGAAAATGAAAAGAAAATATGGGTCCTTGTCTTAGTCAGGGTTTCTATTCCTGTACAAACATCATGACCAAGATGCAAGTTGGGGAGGAAAGGGTTTATTCAGCTTACACTTCCACATTGCTGTTATCACCAGAGGAAGTCAGGACTGGAACTCAAGAAGGCCAGGAAGCAAGAGCTGATGCAGAGGCCATGGAGGGATGTTCCTTACTGACTTGATTCCCCTGGCTTGCTCAGTTGGCTTTCTTATAGAGCCCAAGACTACCAGCCCACAGATGGTACCACTCACAAGGGGCCTTCCCCCCTTGATCACTAATTGAGAAAATGCCTTATCACTGGATCTCATGGAGGCATTTTCTTAACTGAAACTCCTTTCTCTGTGATAACTTCAGCTTGTGTCAAGTTGACACAAACCAGCCAGTACAATTGACCCCTTGTCAACTTGACACACAAATACATCACTATTAAGCCTCAACACTTACTTTCCCCAAGATCTTACTTACTTACTTATCCCCAAAATCTAAATAACTTTAAAAGTCCTACAGTCTTCACAAATTCTTACTATTAAAATTTCAATCCCTTTAAAAATATCCAATCTCTCAGAATTCGAAGTCATTTTACCATTAGAAGTCTCTTAACTGTGGGCTCCACTAAAATATCTTCTTCCTTCAGGAGGGAAAATATATCAGGGCACAGTCACAATCAAAAGCAAAACCAAACTCCAACTGTCCAATGTCTTGGATCCACTCATGATCTTCTGGATTACTCCATGGGCTCAAGTTATTTCTCCAGCTCTGCCCTTTGTAGCACACACCTTGTCTTCTAGGCTCCAGATGCCTGTACTCCACTGCTGCTGCTGTACTTGGTGGTCATCTCATGATACTGGCATCTCCAAAACACTGCAGTCTTCAGCTGCAACTGGGCTTTACCAACAGCCTCTCATAGGCTTTCTTCATGGTGCCAAGCTTCACCTTCTTTGCATGACCCCTTCAGTTCTGGGCCATCAATTGCAACTGAGGCTACACCTTCACCAATGGCATTCCGAGGCCTCTCACAGTGCCCAGGCCTCAGCTGCTCTTCATGACTCCTTCATGCCTTCAAAACCAGTACCACCTGGGTGACTCTTACACATTACCAAATCTAGCCACAGCACAAGGTACAACCCTGGCTATTTCTGGAATGAAGCCTCTGTGCTCTCAGAAAACACTTCTCAGAAGATTTCACCTCAATGATGCTAGTCTCTTCTAAATCACTGCCAATTTCCCAGCTCCAGCTAACCAGCATCAATAGTCCCAGCAATGCAATAGTTTTGCTTTACTAGTTCTGGTATCTTGTTAATCACAGCTGATCCTTCAGCCCCAGCTAACCAAAACCACAGAATCTTCACAGTCAAAATAACAAAGGCCCTGATAAGAGTCTTTAATCTTCTCTCTGAAATTTCACAAGCCAGGCCTCCATCTTCTGTACTGTTCTCAACATTATCTTCCAAGCTCCTACACAACATCCCACTGAGGAGCCCAAAGTTCCAAAGTCCTTCCACAGTCCTCCCCAAAACATGGTCAGGTTGTAACCAGAATACCCCGCTATGCTGGTACAAATTTGTCTTAGTCAGGGTTTCTATTCCTGCACAAACATCATGACTAAGATGCAAGTTGCAGAAGAAAGGGTTTATTGAGCTTACACTTCCACATTGCTGTTCATCACCAAAAGAAGTCAGGGCTGGAACTCAAGCAGGTCAGGAAGCAGGAGCTGATGCATAGGCCACGGAGGGATGTAACTTACTGACTTGCTTGCTTCTCCTGGCTTGCTCAGCTGGCTTTCTTATAGAACCCAAGACTACCAGCCCACAGATGGTACCACTCACAAGGGGCCCTCCTCCCTTGATCACTAATTGAGAAAATGCCTTATCACTGGATCTCATGGAGGCATTTTCTCAACTGAAGCTCCTTTCTCTGTGAGTACAGTACACCCAGTATCGAGGAAGAAGGAGATGGGTTGCACTGATACCACAATGACTACCCATGGCTCCCTGTCAGAGATGACAGTGATTAGGCCAAAGAAACCCAGGCCCCTTCAGTTGTCCATGACCAGGCCTAGGAGGTTGGCTGAAGGGCAATGTAGGAGTAATGTCCCCATGCCACAAAGGACCTGAAGGCATTCAATAGCCCATTGTCCCTCTTGATGGCACTTCAGACACGGCCAGGATGGCTTGCTGGAATTAGGACAGGACAAGGCCCTGTAACCTTCCTGACCACATTTGAAGCAGAGCATCTGCTGGTCCTTGAGCTTTAGGAGGCAAGGAATCCCAGGCAATTGGCAAGGCTGGTTGAATAGCCTTGGCCAGCATTTTGTATTTTTACTTTTGGGCCCTTTAGTTTCTCCCACAGTACACCTTAAAGGCCAGTACTAAGATTTCTGCCTGGGAAGTTAAGGGTCTTCTCTCCAAGCACTTAAGCTTGGCCCTAGTGTTTGGGAAATTCTGGGAAAAGAAATAGGTAATGAGGAGTTGTTTATGCTCTGCAGCTTGGTGGTCTAGATTGGTATATTGTAAGAGGGCCTTTGTGAGACATTCTAGGAATTAAGACAGGTTTTCATGTTTGTCCTAGATAACCTCTTGGAGTTTCTCATAGTTTACTGGTTACGGAGACTGGCCAGGAGGCAAGTTGTAAACTGATCTCTAACTAGACTGCAACCTGGGGTATTGTAGTTCTAGTGGGAATCCTTGTTTGGGATGCCTCAGGCCCAGCCAGGTGTACTTTCTTAGTTTGGTTGACTTCATTAGCCTGTTCCCAAATTAGCTTGCACTCCTCGGGAAGCAGGTTAGAATCATATATATGTCATGGAAGGTGAAACTATAGGATTGGGTAATATATTGGAATTCTTTAATGAAAGTAGAGGAGTTAGAGGTATCCAGGCCCAGTTTTCTTTCTGTTTTGTTTTGCTTAACAACTACTGACATGGAGAGTAGAATATTTATAATCCTTTGCCCTTTGAATGTAAAGGGAGGTGTGGTAGGCATGGAGAGTGGCTATTAAACATGGGGCAAACCAAGCTGCCATTTTCAGGGGATGAATTTCTGATATCTATATCTAACTATCTATCTGTCTGTCTGTCTGTCTATCTATCTATCTTTTTTTACTTTTTATTTATTTTTTTCTACTTTATTTACATTTCAAATGTTTTCTCCTTTCCAGATCTCCCCTTTGGAACCTCCCTATTCCCTCCCCCTCCCCTGCCTCTATTGGGGTATTCCCCCACCCACCTACCCACCCACTCTCGTCTTCCCTCCTTGGCATTCTCCTATACTGGGCGATCTAATACCCTTGGGCCTCTCCTCCCCCTGATGTCTAACAAGAACCTCCTCTGCCACATATGTGGCCAGCACCATGGGTCACTCCATGTGTATTCTTTGGTTGGTGGGTCATCTATCTATACACATACTAACCTAAAAAACTCCCTTAGCTGCTGGAAGAGACTTCAAACCATTCATTTAGTTAAGCTGGACGTGAGGACTTTCTTGTTGCCATTGTTAATGCATGGCCTCTAGAGGGAAAAACTTGTTAGGCCACTGTACATCACCAAAAGTTCTGTCCACTCACCACCTTTTGAAATTGAGAGAACTTCAGGCGTTAACCACAGAAAGTATTGAAAGCTATGCTTCCATTCTCATGCACTGGCTCTTTGAAAGGGGGAGTGATGGGAAAAGCCTGGGAAAACCTCCCCATACTTAACACAGAAGAAAAGTTGTGTGGAACTGAATTATATCACTATTTTATACCATGTTGTATGCTACACTACCTGTATGTAATAAGTACATAATTAATCCACACTCCATTCTATGAAATAGGAATCATTAGACTCAGTTTGTAGACAAGGAAGGAGAATCTCAGAAGCACCTTCCACACAGCCCACCCTTACTCCTTGTCCCAGACTCCACACCAAGTGTTGCTGTACCAGCATGCTGCCCTTCCCACTAAGGTAGAAAAGAGAACAAGGTAACATGCTGGAACTGAGAGTGTTCATCAGAGGCCACATCCCGGCTAGGGGACTCACAGTATTTACTACCTGTAACTCACTTCTTTGAAATGCTAATTAGGCATTGGTCCCAGCATGCCCAATGCTTTCATCCTAAAACCTTTAAAGATTTTTTTTTTTTTAACTAAATGGAGCAACTATGACTTCCCACCAAGCTGCCAACTGTAAGCAGTCATCTCAGATTTAGGTAAAGCTCAAGCAGGGACCTCATCTGCCCATCATTCTCTCAATGGCCAAGATTTGGAGCCCTGTTAACATGCAAATGGCTCTGGGAGGGGTAGCACTGGGGTCAGGTCTCAGTAGTCCTAGGCCTGTGAGGATCTGACCTTTCCCAAGGTCAGGGGTGGACAGGGATGAAGTCCTGTTTACACGGAGAAGTGGTCTGGCTCCCACCAGAAGAGCATGTTACTTCCTTTGGGCACAGTGCTCCTCCAGATGGGTCTAAGAAAGTGTAGGAGAAAGAAGGGTCTTCAATTTAGCAGCAGGGCATAATGCCATTTAAAGTTTGTATGCCAATTTGGTTGGTTCTAGGCATGAAAGAATTAGAGCAGCATCTACATCCTGATGGGGAAAACAGAATGGTTCATTCTGGGGTCTGTTGAACCAACCAGTTTATTTCTGAGGAAAACTTCAAATAAAGACAATTAATAACTTGAAAATGGATTTCAATCTTCCAAGCTAACTCAGTACCTAGGTAGAGCCAGGATAGCATAAGTCTTTCTGTCACACGTTGTTCTAATGAAAATATGCCATATATATCCCTACTCCTGCCACTAAAGCCCTCCCCTGTTTTCATTTGTAATCAATTTCCTCCTCTCCATACTCCCAGAGCCATTTGCTTGGCTTCTCTTCTAGTGTTTCCTAGTGTCATCCTTATTACTGTTATTTATGTGCATGTCTCTCTCATCCAGATCATGATCTCCTGGAAGGCTGAAACTATGGTTTATTCAACTCTATCCCCCACGGACCAGGCACACAGGGCCCCCCACACCATAAGCACTCAATAACTGCTTTGCTGAATTAAATTATTGTTCCACACCACTGTTGTGATTGGCATTTGTTCATTTAGTCCATTTGCCTTTTAAGAAGCTCCTGCCAGCGCTCAAAAGTAAAGAAGTATAAGTCCAAAGAGATAGAACTTTAATGGTTGATGGTTGGGGGCTTTTTTTAAAAAAAAAAAATTGAAAATAGGCCAATGGACAGAGATGTTTTCTTAGGTCTTGCCAGCTGGCCAGGAAAGGTTATCAGCAGATTAAGAGGACTGTTCTCAAACACCATCAAGTGTGGTTCAATATGGCCAATGGGTGGAGAGCTTTGTGTAGCCATAAAAGCTTGCTCAAAGGCTACTTGGGTCCCTTCTGACATATGTCATATTTTCAAGAGAGGTGATGAAAGCAGAGTCAAACAAACAGCCAGTCAAAGTGCCGCTCAGCACACTGGAATTGGCATTGCATGAAAGTGTTAGCGAGCACCTCGGTGAACAAGGGTGCCCCCGGGTCTTCCCCAGGAGCTACTTGAAAAGCTGAGAAGTGCACTGGCGTTCTCATCACAGAGTCACATTCCCTCCATTCCACGCCTTCTCCACCTCAGAAGAGGTAGCTGGCCTCATGGACACTTTGTAGTGTCTACCTTCTAACTGTCAGGTTGCATTGATCTTCAACAACTTAATACTAATAGTTGAAAACAATACATCTTCATGGACAGGCACAGCCAGGAAACTCCATGGCATATAATGTACAGGGTATTGTTCCTCTACACCCATCCCTGACACACAAATAAACACACTGCTAAGAGAATTGAGCATGGATAGAGAAGCCTTGGTACCTGCAGTGCCAAAGGCAGGGGTCAAACAGGTGGGCAGCATGCCAGTTATAAGCGTGTGCTTCCTGGGTCTGGGCTGGCTAGTGGTAACCAAAATAGGCACACTGTATCACTTAGAAGTCTAAGGTTTAATCATGGAACTTGGGACTCTGAGGGGATTAGTTAAAGGTGGAGAAGGACAGAACAGACTAGCAGTGAAAAAGCAAGTGAATAAATGATGTACTCCATCCAGATGCAATAAGATCTCTGATGCTGCGGCTAAGAGAAATATCAGATGCATCCTTAAGGGTCAAGGAGACTTTTCTGGGGGAATACATTTTGTTTGGTGTTGGTACTGGGAATCGATGCCAGTGCCTTGTGCATGAAAAGCAAGCACTCTGTCCCAGTAATACATGCCTATTGGGGAAGTGCCTTGTAAAAGGCACCCAAAGCTTGATTAGGAATTGACTAGAAGGTGCATGAGCCTGAGAACAGCTCTGAATGTGGTCCAACACAAAATCATAAACTTAAAATTTAAGGGTTTTATTGTTGTTGTTGTGGTGGTGGTGGTGGTGGTGATGGTGGTGGTGGTGGTGGACATTCTTGGTGGGTAAATCCATTTGTACCTACTTCAAAGATGAATATTTCAGGAAAAGACAGAAGTGTCAATAACAATACAAAAGATCTTAAAGAACATAACAAGGGGTGTGATACGGTTGTGTGAAGCGAATCTGGCGAAGTGAGCAGCAGCTAGGGCATGCTTCACATAAGTACATTTCTCTCTTGAAGCATGGAGGACAGAGAAACTAAGGAATTACTCACAAGTGCTATTGTGCAAGAATAGAAAGGGAAAGGAATGGAGTACTGATAGATGCCTCAGTGTATAGTAACATGTAAAATACTGTTCTAGGTCTAGGGGTACAGTTCAGTGAATGAGCACTTGCCTAGCATGTGTGAGGACCTGGGCTTAATCACTAGTAATGCAAAAGTTGTGATATATAACATATACTTATATATAGTGTATATCACATATATAATATATATTACATTTATATTATATATTTTATATAATATATACTATATAGGTATATATGCTATAGATGTATAATATGGGTATATTACATAATATATGATGTATAATTTTATAGAAATGTATATTTCAGTCATAAAAATATATTCATATTATATACCAAAAATAAAACCGCAAAACAGCAAAGCATATTAGTGATTGCTTGGTAGTAGGAATGGAAAATGACAGAAAATTGACACAAACATGTTTGGGACTAGATCAATTCAATTCAAAAGTCAAGTTGTGGCAATGATCATAGAATTCTGCTGCATTCCTTACTTGTCTGCTTGACATGACAAAAACAACTTAAGGGAGGAAGGATTCATTTTCTTCTTCATAATTTGAGGGTACAACTGCCCATCATGGCAGGGAAGTTACAGTGCTCGGAGCCTGAAGTAGCTACTCACATTGCAGTCCCAGTCCAGAAGCAGAAATGGATGAACACTAGTGCTCAGCTTGCTTCTCTTTCATTTACTCCAGGATGCCAGCCATGGAAATGGTACTGCTCACAGATAAGTTCCATTTACCTGCCTCAATTAACCTAATCCAGGTGACTGCTGATAGGCATGCCCAGAAGCTAATCTCCTAGATCCTATTATGCCAACATCCAATAACAACCAGCATATGTCCACATTTAGGTAAAACCATCAAAATATATTTTTAGAATAATTAACAGTTAACATTTAAAAGTTAAAAAAGGAAATGGGAGTTTTGCTCTTCCACAGAAGACATGAAACATGGGAAAGCTGAAGATTATACAGCTTAAACTACTTGAAGATCTGCATAAATCTCATACTCACATATCATTTCTGTGAGTGAAGGAGGATGGGGGATGTCTTAGTTACTGTGTTATTGCTATTAAGGGACACCATGACCAAGGCAATTCTTAAAAGAGACAACATTTAACTGGCGCTGGCTTACAGTTTCTGAGGTTCAGTCCATTATCATCATGGCGGGAAGCATGGCAGCATCCAGGCAGGCATGGTGCTGGAGAAAGAGCTGAGAATTCTATAACTTGATCTGCAGACAGCAAAAGGGGACTGTTCCACACTGAGTGAAACTTGAGCACTGGGAGTCATCAAAGCCCTCCCCCACAGTGACTTCCTCCAATAAGGCCACACTCACTCCAACAAGGCCACACTTCTGAATAGTGCCCCTCCCCATGGGCCAAGCATTCAAACAAATGAATATATGGGGGCCAAACCTATTTAAACCACTACAGGGAGAATCTGTTGATTCCTGTGGTATTTTTAATTCCATGCAGAAAGTGAGCACAATCAGGACAGACCCGTAGAAGTGTGAACTGAGCACACAATGTGTTACCCAATATAGAGCTGTCACCTTTGTAGATGGCCCAACAAGTGTCCATGAACAGACATTGGAACAGAGCTATTAGAGCCAGCCATGAGCGCTGGTATCCAGAAGATACACTTTCACATCTATCTCTAACCAGAGAACTAAAGGAAACCAGGACTACGATAAGAATTGGGAGATAAGTGTCCATCCAGATGTTAGGAGAGTGGTGCCATCATTTATCAGCCTCTGAGGTCCCTTGGCCTCTTCTGAAGACAGCTTCCATCTGTTAGGTCTCAACAGTTTGCACAGTAATAGTCATCTAATTGGAGAATTGAGAATGAAATCAGGGGGAAATCTGTGGCTTATTCAAAGAAACAGTGATTTTCTTGTACCTTGGATGAGAGACAAAAGATCATGTTTGATCTCCTGCTCATCTGAAGGGAACAGTGTCTAATCCTCTAAAGCAATCAAGCAAAAAAAAAAAAAAAAGATTCTCACCCAACAGTCCCTCGGGGTAATACCATGAAAGGCCAG
Source organism: Rhynchomys soricoides (assembly GCA_019843965.1). NCBI lineage: Eukaryota > Metazoa > Chordata > Mammalia > Rodentia > Muridae > Rhynchomys > Rhynchomys soricoides. The sequence continues at coordinate 1,757,828 of JADRCH010007414.1, forward strand.
CAAATTATTATATTTGTATAATTAAATCTAACATTTCCATCAATTTGATAAGGATAATGTTCTCCCCTGCCTCTAAGATCTTTAACAAAGTCCCACTTCTCTGGCTGTGCTAATCCCAGGTAATAGCCTTAAGTACAACTGGAGGCTTGCCTAAAGCTTGCTTTCATACTTCCCTAATTGTCCACAGAAACCAGAAACAACAAAAAATAGAATTGCCTTTTAAAACAATCGGAACATAGAGGGAAGACCTGCCAATGAGCAAATTTCTGAATTGCTAGCAGCCTGCTCCAATGGGAAGGGTTTCCCTGGTGTCTTTTGATGCAATTCACATTGACTTGAAGAACTGCAGTCTCTGATTCCTAAATTTTCTTTCCAGTTAGTTAACAGTGAAGAGACAGGAATCTGTTGAACATGTCCACCATCTGTTTCAGGGGGAGGATTCCACAGCCTCTGATCTACCTCTAATGTGCTTTCTGTAGACCACAGAATTGACTGACTTACCAGCTGGGTGAAGCATTCTCTCTATTTCCCGTACTCCCTTCAATAAAGAGCAGAACAGAAACATTTTCAAAAATTGGCCTTTCTTTTTTGATTTCCTTTTGACTATCAGAAGGATAGCAAACAAAAAATTTTTCATTTCTACTTATGAAAAATAGAAAAGTTGAGATTCTGAATGTGGTAGGATAACCGTGGGCAAGTTTCACCTCTGCATGTCCCCTCTATTTATAAAATTTGGGTAATTGAACTTAATCTGATTAAGGTTCCTAGGGACTAAAGGGACTTTTTAATACATTCTTTGTACCGCCACTAGATTGAATACCTAACATGTATTGACAGTACTATGCAGTCATATGTAATGTGACATGGTGCTTATTACTATATTGTGCATGCAGAGGGGCAGCATGGTATGTTGGAAAAAAATCTAGGTTCAAATAACTACTTTGCATCTTGCTTAGTGTGTGACCTCAGGTAAGTTATCTGAACATCCTGATGCTGTTTCATTATTTGTGCCATGGGAATGAAGGCAACCTACGTGGCTTGGCTGGTAGTTACACCAGCAATTCCATGATCTATTGTGAACATACCTCTAGCTTAATATGTAAGTCACTCATCTTCTCTCAACATGTAAACCTCAGCTCAACTTTTCAATCTAATATGAAGAATGACTAACATCCTAGATTCTTGGAATATTACTTAATCTATATTCTAGGTTAAAGTCATTTTTAAGCTATTAAACTGGAGAGGTGGCTCAGTGGGTAAAGGTGCTTGCCAGCAAGTCTGATGATCTGACTTTGATCACCAGGACCCATAGGGTAGAAGAAAAGAACCAGTTTCACCAAGATGTCCTCTGACTGCCACATGTGCACTGTGGTGGGTGCACACACAAAATAAAAACAGAATAATACAAATCCTATTTTGATTCCCAAAAGGAAATTTGAAGACATTCTGCTCTAGAATCTGCTGACCTTGTGTATGTCATTTCATCTTTCCTCCCCTCTCTTCCCTTTCTAGTTTTTTTAAAGGTGTGTGTGTGTGTGTGTGTGTGTGTGTGTGTGACACTTGTATACTAGTGCCTAAAGAGGTCAGAAAAGGGTTTTGGATCTCCTGCTGGTTGTGAAACATCCAACAAGGTTGCTGGAAATCAGACTCTGGTCTTCTGAAAGACCAGAAAACATTCTTACACTCTGAGCCTTCTTTTTAGCCAAAAGATTTTTATTATTAATTATTTATTATACACGGTTCCATGTATCCCAGATTGGCCTTGAGTTTACTATGTGTCTGAGGAAGACCTTGAACTCCTGATCCTCCACATCCCTTGTATGTGTGCCACCAAGACTAGTTTAAGCTGGAAATACTTCTTAAGCATGCTCTGCTCGCCTGGGAGAAGAGGTTTAAAGGAGACGAGGTTTATTTGGGCTTATAGTTTCTTAGGTTTCAGTCCATGGTTGGCTACATATTTTCTGAGCTGGTCACAGTGAGGCTGAACACTGGAGGATGATGTGGTGGGGACACCACAGCTTATTTCATAGCAGCTAGGAAGCCGGACTGAGTACATGGAAGGGTCCAAACCTGAGCTATTGCCTGTCCAAGGCAGGTCCCCCTTGTTCTACTTCCTCTAGCCAAGCCTATTTCACAGCTCCACCACTTCCCAATATTTAAGATCTCAGTCCTCAGTGTATCAAACTTCTCCATACGTCAGAGCCTAATTATAACATCCAGCCATCCCTGGAAACAGCTGTATAATCACACACTCAGGTGTGATACATTACTCTTTTAGGTACTTCTCAAACCAGCCAATTTGACAGGCAAAATTAATCATCACAGGGTGATTGCGGGTATTCTATGAAATGAACTATAGAATATACCTCAGCCAGTATTTCCCACTTAGTATGTGTCCATTAAATAACACCTAGCATTTATAGAAGGAAATCGGCCTAAAATAACATCCTTTCTAGGATTATCTTATACTAAATCCCTTTTATGCTAGGTAGAAATGCTAAGTTGTTTTAAGACGTAATCTTTAGGATGAAATCTAGAAGACCAGCCAAGTCTACCCACCAAACCACTGCATATCCAGGGAAAGATAGAATTCGGGGTGCAATTAAGAGATCTTCTATCTTACTTTAAAAGCCTCCAGAGGAATGTTGCTGAAAAGTAGTGACAGGCAAAGATTTGAAGCTATCAATTTCTGTCCCCTATAATTATTTTCCTTCCCAATAAATACACATAAAATGTTAATTCTTATCAATCAATTCCCCAAAAAATTCTGTGACAAATATTTTGTTTCTGCACCTGGAACAGTGGATTCTATCTCATTGTCTTTCATTTTTACGTGTATCGTCTCTCTCTCCTCATAGTCTATTGGAAGCTTTGCCGGGAACCCGGTTTGCCCTCTTTGATGAGAGCTTTCAATAATGAGACTCTAGATTGCCAGTGTATGCCAGCTCTGACATGACACATTTACCAGGATGCCTCAGGAATGTCCAGGATTTTCAAAAGGAAAGGTCCTTATAAGAGAGAGTAATGTCCACCTTTACTTGTATAATTGCAGCAGACACTTGGGGAAATCACTAGGAATAATTAACCCATTCTTGATAACACGTGCTTAGCTAATTGGGCTGAAACCCAGTGTTGGTTAGCAAGTTGGCTGAGTGCCAGGTAGCAGGTGTCTGTATAGAATCAGCCCCGATTCTTTTTTCAAAAGGAGGAAGGTCTATGCATGTTTTGTTTTTGAGAAAGTTTGCTTAGATTTTACCCTTCTCCCACCCTCATTGGAAAATGAGGAGAAAAAAGAAAGTTTGTTAGTACTAAAGATTATCTCTTTTATGTGGCTTTGTTTTCCTACAACCAATTTCAGTCTACATTTTAAAAGGATCTCTACGTGTACTTCTTTGTCTTTATAGCTTTTATTAATTTTATCATAGGCACACAAACAAGATTATTTTACAACACTTTACTTCAAGGTCCATGGACTAACATTTCAAAATAGACCCCTTATTGTTTACACATCTGAATCACAATATTGTTGTTACTTGTGAGCTGACTTGTAGTTTAGCTGTGCAAGCAGCAAATTTACATTCCATTCACTTTCCTTCATCCAACTATAAAATTTCTACTTATCAGTAGCCCTTCAATAGAGGTTAGTGAAGGTCAGTGATGGGTCCAAGGATATTCAGCAGGATTGCTGGGGCTCTGTAAGTGAGGAACAACATTCCCAACATACCACTGATAAACAGGCATCTCTGAATATGCATCTGAATTCCTGCCCCCCGGGGAGCATTTGGATAAACACATCCTGGAGTCTAAGAAGGGAGGCTTTCCCCGCACCCCAGCAAATTGGAGCTTGAGAAACTTTCCCATGAGTTTCCGGAATGTTGCTGCAAAGAATAGAATCCCACTTGAACTGGCAGAATAAAGATTGGAGGAGCCTCACTAAACTCAAGGGCAGGAAGTGAGAAGCCACTGAAAAGGAAGGCACCACTCACTGTCTTTTTCTCTTTGCATTCTCACCTCTGCATCCTCAGCATCCCTCTGCTTGGTCTATTGAAAATGTCGCCCAGCATGTGAAAAAGAAAAATAAATGTCATTTTAGAAAACTGGTGACATACACTGTCTTCTAGTAAGAAAGTAAAGAGAGAGATCAGCTGTTCTTTCCCTATTCCTTTAGCTGTGACTTCTTAGCATCCTTTAAAGTTCCAGATTACTCTTAGAAAACTCTCTAGTAATTAGGTGCCAGTTGTCTGCAAGTGAATAATTTTATCGACATGTCTGATATGTGGAGTCTTACTGATCAGGATTTCTGAATGACCCTTCTATCAGCAAGTTTGAAAACGTGTGGCCCATAGGAAGAACTGGATCTTGAGTCTTTCTGGGCACCTTGGCAGATATCCAAGGCCACAACTCTCTCTTACTGCTCTCAGAATTGGCCTCAAAAGTCTTCTCGAGTACTCCAAGCAATGGGGGTTATGGATCATGAAATGGCCACCTCCTACAGCAAGGCAGGACTCCCAGTGGAGGGGTAAGGACAGCAATCCACCCACAAAACCTTCCACCCAAAATGTGTCCTGCCTACAAGATGGGCAGGGACAAAGAGCAGAGACTGAGGGAATGGCCAACCAATGATTGCCCAAAACTGAGACCCATCCCATGGGTAAGAACCAATCCCTTGACATTATTATTGATACTCTGTTATGCTTGCAGACAGGAGCCTACCATGGCTGTCCTCTGAGAGCCCAGCAGCCCATGGAAAGAGATGCAGAGGGAGCTGAAGAGATGACTCAGTGGTTAAGAGCACTGACTGCTCTTCTGGAGGTCCTGAGTTCAAATCCCAGCAACCACATGGGGTTCATAACCATCTGTAATGAGATCTGAAGACAACTACAGTGTACTTACATATAATAAGTAAATTGTTGGGCCAGAATGAGAAGGAAAAACAAAAAGAGAGAGATGCACACACACACACAAAGTAGGTTAATGAATAGTAGCCACCCATGGAAAGAGATGCAGACACACACATACACACACACACACAGAGAGAGAGAGAGAGAGAGAGAGAGAGAGAGAGAGAGGTTTTTAATGAATAGTAGCCACAGACAGGAAGACGAGAAAGTCCCTACTGAAGGGTACTAGAGATCTACATCTCTGGGAAGATCCAACACACAGGTCTCCATCTATAGTTTCACTGGAAAACTCAGCAAGAGTTGTGTGTGGTGATATTTTGTTTGTTTGTTTGTTTAGTTTTATTTTTTTGGCTTTTTGGTTTGTTTGCTTGCTTTGTTTTGTTGTGTTTTTCCAGACAGGGTTTCTCTGTGTAGCCCTGGCTGGACTGGAACTCACTCTGTAGACAAGGCTAGCCTGGAATTCACAGAAATCTGCCTGTCTCTGCTTCCTGAGTGCTGGGATTATAAGTGGGTACCACCACCGCATGCCCCAAAAAGTGATCTTAGAAGAAAGGTATAATCCATGTTTTAGTTTGTATATTAATAATGTCATGGTAACTATAAAAGAGAGAAAGAGAAGCTCTGGTGGAGGGTTAGTCCGTGAACCAAACCCAGTAAGCATATTTCTATTACATAAATAAGTGTTAACAAAATTAAATATACTCTTAAGAATTTTAAGTAATTTGTTTTTTGTTTGTTTAATTAAAGCCACACCCAGAGTGTGCAGGACTTGCTTGAAAGGGTATTGGGAGGAAAGGAAGGGTTGATATGGGATTGTAAAGTGAATAAATAAATTTAATTTACAAAGGTCTTCTCGCCATCCAGAGACCGCCCCACTGTGTGATCCATTCCATCTGCAGATACCAAACCCTGACACTTTTGCTGATGCCAAGGTGTGCTTGCTGACAGGAGCCTGGCATGGCTGTCCTCTGAGAGGCCCTGCCAGTACCTCACAAATACAGAGGCAGATGCTCATAGCCAACCACTGGATTGAGCCTGGGGACCCCAATGAAAGAGCTAGGGGGAAGGGCTGAAGGAGCTGAAGGGGTTTGCAACCCCATAGGAAGACCAACAATATCAACCAACCAGATTCCCCAGAGCTCCCAGGGACTAAGATACCCACCAAAGAGCATACATGGGCGGGGCCATGGATCCAGCTACATATGTAGCAGAGGACTGCCTTATCTGGCCTCAGTGGGAGGGGATGTGCTCGGTCCTGTGGAGGCTTGATGCCCCAGAGAAGGGGGATGCCAGAGGGGTGAGGTGGGAGTGGGTGGGTGTGGGAGCACCCTCTTAGAGGCAAAGGGGAGGAGGTGGGAGGTTAATGGAGGAGAACCTAGGAAGGGGGATAGCATTTAAAATGTAAACAAATAAAATGATTAATTAAAAAAAAAGTCTTCTTTATGACTGGATAAACAAATCTTGCCTACCCACACAATAGAAGACTATTCAGAACTAAAAAGTATGACGTTCAGAGATAGACTATAATGTGAATGAACTCTGAAAACATGTTCATGAAAGAAGATAGTTATGCCAAAGTCCGAAAGTGTATCGTTTTCATCTATGTGAAATGGCCAGAATAGATGAAAACATTTTCATTATTTTTATGCTAGGGCTAGAAACCAGGGCTTGAGCTTGCCGGCAAGCACTCTACAGCCAGGTTATTTTTCTAGTCCCCAAATCAATTAATCTATAGAGACAGAAAGGTGTCAATCAAAGTCTAAGAAGGATATTTGATGGGAAGAAACACTGATAGGTTAGTGGTTTATTTGGAGGATGATGAAGATGTCTTGGAATTAAATTGTGATATATGCATTTTTCTGAGAGTATAATAAAGCCATTGAGTTGTATACTTCTTAAAGGGGGTGAATTTTATGGTATGTGTATTATAGCTCAATTTTATTTTTTGATATTGTAATTTTTAATTATTTTTTAAAATTTAAACAATTTTTAAATTTAAATAAAGTCTCCCCTTCCCTACCCATACAACTTTAAGTTCTTTCTCAAAAAAAACCAAAAAAACAAAAAACCAAAAAAACAAAAAAACAAAAAAACAACACACCTCCCCCAACCAAGTAAACAAAATAAATCCAGACCCCTCTAAAAACAGACAAACTAAAACAAAACCAATACCAAAAACCAACAACAAAGCACCAAACTATAACCAATGACTTGCTACTTTGCATTTTTGTGTTGGCTGTGTGTTGCTCATCTCTTCACAGTTAGAATAATCTTCCCAAGTAAATATTGTCCCGGCTCTCAGGATTATTACAGATTATTAGGGGGAAAAGATACCTACTTCACTATAAACTCGTGTCTCAAATTAGCTACTTAGGATAGGGTAGCTTGGAGAAAAAAATGACAAACGAAGTATCACAGAAAAGCTAACATTGGGGACTAGACAGAATATTTGAATAAGATGTCTTGCAATTAGTTGGGAGTTATGGGCCTCTATGACTACAGCGGGTTGGATGTGGAGGCAGAAGAATCAGGAGTTCAAGGTCATTCTCTCCTTCATGGACCAGCCCGAACAACCAGATACTTTGTCTCAAAAACAGAAACAAAACAAACAAAAACCACTAACACCAAGAAAAACAAGGTTTTGCCAGATGGAAAAGAATCTCTGCTATTCTAGGGAGAGTATTCTAGGTAAAGAACTAACACGCTGCACAAAACGTGAGAAATGTTTAGATCTCTTTCTGTGGCCAGTAAAAAGTCATCAGACAAATATTTGTCTTAAAGAAGTGGTGTAAACAAGACTGGGGGTGTAGTCCAATTGGTAGGGTGCTGGTTTAGGATTTATGAGGGTGTGGGTTCGAGCCCCAGCACTGTGTAACACTGGCCATGGTAAATACCATATAACCTCAACACTTAGGAGGTGGTGGCAGGAAGATCAGAAGGAAGTTGCATCCTTGGCTGTGTAGAGGCTATGTCATGAGGTTAAATCCAGCCTGGGCTATGTGAGACCTTCCCTAAATATAAAAGGAAAGAAGGGGGGGGGAGGGCACAATCAAAGGCAACTTTTTTTTTTTTTTTAATGTTTTTTAAGACAGGGTTTCTCTGTGTATCCCTAGCTGTCCTGGAACTTGCTGTGTAAACTAGGCCAGTCTCAGAGATCTGCCTGCCTTTGCCTACAAGTGCTGAGTTTAAAGGCTTCAGAGGCAAATTTTAACTAGAGTAAAGTGAAACAGCAAGACCTAAGAAGTCAAATCAAGAAGATGGCTCAGTGGGTAAAAGCACTCAGACTCAGCCTGACTACCTACATCTGATCAAAAAGCCAGGTGTAAGAGTGTGCATCTGTAATCCCCCCAGTACTCCTATTGTGAGGAGATACAAGATAAAAAGTAACTTTGGCAAAATCAACAAGATAGACTGCTTTAACAAGGTCACACAGGAGTGTGCACGCATGCGCACACGCCACACACAAATATTCACTGCAAATGTTTGTATTTGCACTGTGAACTTTTTATCACATTCAGGACACCTCCTTCTGTTTCTTATTTGCTGAGTACTCCAAGGTAAAGATGTTCAAACAGAGAAAGTATGAGCTAGTATATGTGAATTGTCTGTTGTGAGTAACTAGCCTAAGTTCCTAAAGAGCTAAGTTCTGTCACTGTCCCCAAAACATTGACAAGGACCCTGGATTTCACGTGATAATGCAATTGCCAATGTTAGGGTCTTATGAAACCTCAACCCAGCTATCATATGCTGAGCTTCAAAGCCATAGTACTGTGAGCTGATGATTGTGTGCTATTTTAAGCCACTAAATGATAATTCATTATCCAGTAACAGAAAACTAATAATACAGGCTCAATCACCCTTCATGATTATGTACATATCCCATGTATGATAAAATTCTCATTGAATGAGAAACAGAAGGAAGCTTCCTGAATGGGAATAAAAGTTTTCAGTGCACATAGAAAAATTTACAATGAATGAATGAATGTGTGTGTGTGTGTGTGTGTGTGCATGTATGCATGCATATGTGGTATACAAATGTGTGAGAATGTGTTTATGAAGGAGCCCTGGACCTTGCATATGTATGTATGTGTAGGTCAAAGTTCAACCTAAGATGCCACCCTCATTTGTTTTCCAGCTTAGGCTTTGAGACAGGGTCTCTCACTCAACCTGTATCTTGGCATTTTTACTACACAAGCTAGCCAGAAAGCTTCCTCCTGCCCTAGCACAGCCATCTCGTTTCTACACCCCAAAGCTGAGATTGCAGCCGTGTAATACTACACTAAGTTTTTCCTATGGATAAAACAGATTTGAACTCAGCTCCTCAGATTTGCACAGGAAGCATTTTACTCACTGATCCAGCTCTCTGAATATGTGTAAGTTTTGACATACCATTGATTTCTGCCGCAGTGGAGACTGGTGTACTGCCTAGGACCAGAGTTGCTACTTTACCACCTCTGAAACCTGTGCCAATACTTTCGAATCACAGCTACTCTGTGTCCCCACTCCAGACATTGCAGCCACTGTCACTACAGGCTAGTCTGTAAACAGGAACCCAGAACTCACTGGATGAGTGTCTAGCTTGTACACATAGACCCACCAAAGCAGCAAATATATCTATGTCCTGGCCTCAGAGTTCTGGCTATTCCACAAATGTGCACAGAAATCCATGGCGATTGCCTTGAGATATTCTTGTCCAAGATGCCCTCTGACTAGAGTGTTGCCTTTCTAATGATCCTATTGGGACAGATCGTCTTTGTATTCAGGATTTCCTGGCTAAAGTGTTGACTCACCGCACTCTATTAAAATTTGTCCAGAAGTACCACCTCTGAATATTCCTGCTTCAATATCATAAAATAAGAAATTACTCAATTCATGTGTGTGTGTGTGTGTGTATATATATATTTCATTTATTTGTTTATATGCATGTGTGGAGGACATGCATTCATACATTCCTGCCTTGGTGTGTGTGTGTGTATGTGTGTGTGTGTGTGTGTGTGTGTGTGTGTGTGTGTGTTGGACAACTAGAGGACAACTAGTGAGATTTAGTTCTCTACTTTCACTATGTTGGTTTCAGAAACAGACCTCAAGTCACTGGACTTGGCAACAAGTGCCTTTATGCATTGAGCCATGTTGTTGGCCCAGATACTATTTTCTAGCATAAATGGAATAATTGCATATTTTTATTTTAATTACAGTTTACATGGAATTGACTGCAAAGCATTGTCACCAATGTGAGGTTATTGCTGTCGCAATGCATTCATGAACATAGTGATGACTGCCTAGACACCCTAAGTCTTGAGTGTCAGATTAGAATAGATTGGTTTTTAAGCAGAACAAGATATATGAATAAGTCATTGCTGAAAATTGAAAAACTGGAAAATCAGGTTGGAGATGTGGCTTTTAGAAATACAGTTTGGGGAAAGCTAATTCAACCAATCTGTAGTCTGAAGATCAGGGGAGAGGTCAAGGTTTAAAGTACGAAGGTAGGTGTCATCTGCTTCGTTGTAGTATATGCAGCTACGGATCTGAGTTAGCTCCCCTGAGGAGGAAGTTGAGACAGGCATTCCAGATTAGTGGAAGAATTTACTGCCATGGATTCTGTGAACTTCATTTACTGCAACAGAAGCAAGAGATACCTCTTATGGTCTAAGAGTGAGTGTGTCACCATAATTCTGTGTAAGTTTAAAAGATGCAACATTTGGAGGTGATTAGGTCATAAATGTGGAACCTTTGTAAAATATTAGTACTGCTGGAAAAAACGCAAGGGAGCTTGTTTGTCCCGTCAATCATGTGAGCACACAGGGGAAGCTGTCTTTTGTGATGTAGAAAGCAGCCCTTAGCAGATATTAATATACAGGTGGCCTTGATTTTGGTCCTTCCGGACTCCAGAACTGTGAGTAGTAAATTTTTGTTGCTGATCAGCCAAGTAGTTTATGTTTTTGTTCTTAATATTACCCCAACCAAACTAAGACCATCCATATTCTAAAATAGCAATCCAAAATAATAATGATAATGGTAATAATAATAATAATAATACCCAAACCAAACCAAACAAACAAGAAAACATTAGCTAAGTGTGGTGTCTTACACCTGGAAACCCAACAGTCCTGACACTGAGGCCAGGAGACCAAGACCTTCAAGGCCAGTCTGGGCAATACTGTGAGACTTGTCTCAATCATACAAACATACAACAATAAATGAAACAAGTAAAGTTTGTGGTCAAATATTTTTCTTTTCCTTCTTGCCCATTTAGAGAATACAGGATTTTTTTTTCTGAGTTAGTACAGTGTTGTCCCACCAGAGCAATTGTCTGGTTAAAGCAGTGGTCTCCTCATCTTGACAAGTACCACTGTATCTAAGGAAAATTTGTTAGTACAAAGAGATGATTAATCAACTGGCCCTTACTCCTGCCTTCTGTTTAGTCCCAGACCACCTGTTGGCATCCTTTTCCCTGGCAAATGCCTCCAAAGCCTGTGTGGTGGAGGTGCCTGTGGCTATTTTGTCCAAGATGAGCTTTTTAAAGGCTCTCTTCATCCGAAGACACCCAGACAGATTTTAGGATTCTCTTTTTAACCTGCTTATTGCATCTTTGTTCTGAGAGGGTCTCCTGGACCCTGGAAAAGACCCAAGTCCTATTTCCTACAGTAACAGCACAATCTATGAATATGATCCCTGCTAACAGACATACAAGCATATATCCACATAGACACACATACACACATTCAGTTTCTTTATCCATCATATTAGGGAGAAATCTAATTATTAACATTTACTAAACATCTATAGAACAAGCAGGCCATGTTAGAGTTGTTATTGAGCAGACTAGCCAGTTTGAAACATTGTCTAGGACCCTAATTTCTTCCCGATGTGCCAAGAGGAGAGCACGCACACTTGATATAAAAACAATGTCAAAGTAGTGGTCTTCTGAGATGTAAACCCCAATGTCTCATTTAGTTTCAAGAGCACAATCAAAGATTCTTGTGCTCTAAATCCTCTTGAAACAAAGAGAAATCAAATCAAATTATGATATACTTTCAACAACCAAACCTCATTATACCATTTGTTTATGAGTCCATGTTCATCACCTGTAGGGCGTCTTCAGGATTTGGAGATACAAGTTGAGTATCTTGGGATTAGGAGATAGTGCAGTGGTGCAGTGTGTGTGTGTGTGTGTGTGTGTGTGTGTGTGTGTGTGTGTGAGAGAGAGAGAGAGAGAGAGAGAGAGAGAGAGAGAAAATAAAAACAGGTTGAGTTGCTTCATTTTATTTAGAGCCCCATATCTTTCAAATCTTTTCATTGAGAGTTCACTGAAAATTCAAGTAAAAGGTACATCAGTCTCTGAAAAGGGCATATGCTGTTCTCTCTGGGAAAAAAGTACAGTAGAACAAAGGAGAGGCAAGATGTGGACCTGAGAGAGAAGCGAAGCACAATCTAGGCAGAGACCCAAAGTGATTCTTGAATGCTTAGGGAAACAGAAACATTAATGGCTTCTAAGAGACCCCATGACTCAAGAGAAGCTGGATGCACATTAGTAATGAAATGTGAAGGAAGGCTGCAGAAAAGCAATGGGACCAACAGATAGCTCAGCCAGTGAAGATGGCCACTGAAAACCTTATGACAAAATGTGAAAAATAAGAAAGAAAGACAGAAAGAAAGAAAGAAAGAAAGAAAGAAGGAAGGAAGGAAGGAAGGAAGGAAGGAGGGGGAGAAAATCAGAAGAGGTTTACATTCAACCAATCCATAAAATTTATAAAATATTATCATGATTTACAGCGTTTCTAAAAGTATGACACCAAAATAGCATTCATTGCTAGATGTGCTCACTCTCATATACTACTGCTATCCTTATTGGTTTTGTTATTGTTAAGGCAGGACCTTATGCAGCCCAGGTTGAACAATTGCTCCAACTGCCCCCACCTCCTGAATGCTGGGTATTACAGATGTAGGCGACATACCCAGTTACCTCTTTAGCTTTAAATTTAAAAAAATTACATCATCAGTTGTTTACTGGGCTTTGAGGCTTTTTGGACTTGGACTGAGCCACTTACCAAAGTGTATTGTGTTAGTCTAAAATGAAAATATTTTTACCATTTACTAAGTTTTCACGCCTTTGGTTTGGTTTGGTTTGGTTTTTTAGACTGGGTTTCATATAGCTCAACTTGACCTGGAAGTCCAGATCCTCCTGCCACCCCCTCTACAGTACTGGGATTAGAGGTGTGCACCACAATGCCTGACCCACTGAACTACTTTTTCCTGCCAAACTGCCCATATTCCTTTAAATTGCAGATAATATACTTTCTGTAAGTTTGTTTTACAGCTGTATACACATATCAGGCGTGGTGGTTATCACCTTTAATCATGGCACTTGGGAGGCAGAGACAGGCAGATCTTTGTGAATTTGAAGCCAGCCTGATCTACACAGTATGTTCCAGGACAGCCAGAGCTACATCGTGAGACTCTGTCGTAAAGAAAAACTAAACCAAACAGAACAAACACACTATTGTAAGCCCAGAGAAGAGAAGGAAGTGGCCAAAGCTATGGTGAAAACTTTTCTTACTCCCTGACTGATGCTTTTATAGTCCACTGTGGGGATACCTTCTTAGCTCACTTCATTCCCAAGGAATTGGAATTCAATCCACACAAACAGGGAAAAGTCTTGATCAGACACTAGAAAAATGTGACCGGAAACTTTACTTGATGTCATCTTTCATAAGCAAGACTGTGGTCACTGGTTCATTATTGAAACTCCATTGTGATCATTAGCCGTAAGCATGATGCTTAACAATCAATACAACCAAACCAAATCATTTTAGGATAAAGTGCTCGACATCTTAATTTAAAATTGGCTGACAAAGTAATAGGTTTCATCCTGATGTTTTTATACATGATTTCTTTTGTTGAGTCTCCTTTTTCTTCTCCACCAACCAATGCCCTTCCTTCCTTTGCACCCTTTCATCCCCATGTCATGACTTCTGTTATGCTTTTCTCCTTCCTCAGAATATCTTTCTCCCTAAATTGTAGTTTCCTCTTATGATCTGGATTTATAACATGTACCCATATTCATACCCAGAGATGTATGTCCACATTTATAAGTTTTTAAAACAGGGTATTTTACTATGGAGTTCTGGCTAACCTGGAACTCACCATGTACGCCAGGCTGGTCTGGAACTCACAGAGATCCACCTATGTCTGCCTCTTGAGTAATGGGATTGAAAAGGCATGCATCACCATACCTGGACAAATATACATAAAGTTAAATGGATGTGCACAAGAGAAAGAACACAAAGTATTTGTCTTTCTGAGTCTGAATTACCTCTAGCATTTTCCTTACTATAGCAAATAGAGCAGCAATAAACATAGCTGTACAAGTATCTCTGTCTTTTGGGTATATGCTCAAGAGTAGCATAGCTGGGTCATATGGTAATACTTTTTTCATAGTTTTATTGGTTATTTTATTTATTTGCATTTCAAGTGTTATCCCCCTTCCTAGTTTCCCCTCCACAAACCTCCTATCCCCACCCCCGCCTCTATGAATGTGCTCCCTCGCCCGCCCACCCACTCCTGCCTCACCTCCCTAGAATTCCACAATCCTGGGTCATGGAGCCTCCATAGGACCAAGGGGCTTCCCTCCCATTGATGCCAGATAAGGCCATCCTCTGCTACATATCCAGCTGGAGCCATGGGACCCCCCATGTGTACTCTGTGGTTGGTGGTTTAGTCCCTGGGAGCTCTGGGGGGTCTGGTTGGTTGATATTGATATTCTTCCTGTGGGGTTGCAAGCCCTTTCAGCTCCTTCAGTCCTTCCCCTAACTCCTCCATTGGGGTCTTCTGCTCAGTAGACGGTCGGCTGTGAGCATCCATATCTGTATTGGTCAGGCTCTGGCAGAACCTCTCAGGGAGCAGCTATACCAGGCTCCTGTCAGCAATCTCTTCTTGGTAATTCTTATTTTTAATTGTTGTGTGTAGTGTGTGTGCGTGTGTGTGTGTGTGTGTGTGTGTGTGCGCACGCGCATGCGCATGCACATGTGTTTTGTTTTAGAAACCTTCACAGCAATGCCAATGGTAGTGGATTCAGTAGTTTATATTCCTACCAGCAACAAATAAGAGTTTTTCTTTTTCCACATCCTCCCCAGTGTGTGATATGATGGTGTTCGTTTGTGTGGCGTTGCTTGCCAAGCCTCTAGGGTTCTGAATGCACGCTTGAATTTTAAAAGTACATTTAAGAATGTGGTTCTCTGACAAGTGACAAAGAAGCTGTGTTGCTGGTCTAAAACCAAGAGGAAAATTCACCTTGTAACAGCATGATTCTGTTACTTGTCTTCAGATTGTAGCCTTAGGAAACGAGGAAAAGGAGAATATTAGGTAATAGGCAAGAAAGACACTTATACAATTTTTAAAAAATATCTTTTTAACAAAGAAAACAAAACAAAAATCGAACATATACCTTTCTAGTGGTAAAACATCTTCTAAATAGCCCATCTTTTAAAAACAGTGTATGCATGTTCATGTGGTAAGCATGGGTATTTGCATGTGTTAGTACAGGTGCCAACTGAGTCCATGAGAAGGTATCAGATCTATTGGAGCAGTGGTTGTAGCCACTTGTAAGTTGTGGGTTCTAGGAACCTAACTCAAATCTTCAACAAGAACAGTACACACTCGTGAGTACTGAGCCACATCTCTAGCTCCACTTGGCTGTCAATTTTAATGACCCTCTGATACATGTGGCTCCTAGAGTTTCTAGAACACTGGGCATCTCAGGTGAACACATGACTTTCTGGAGGGAATATAGGAGTTCCAGAGGCCAGTTTGAGTGCAGCTCAACATTTGAATGAGCTTCAGAACCTCCATCTTTCTGGACCTGATTTCTAGTCTAAAAACACACATATGTTCTTTTGTACCATCTTTGAAAGCTAATTCCAGAACTGAAAAGATTTGAAACATTTACCAAGGATGGAATCTGAGGCTAGAGAGGTGGCTTCTTTTGGATTTTCTCTTAGTTTGAGTGGTCAGTTAAGAACTTTGCCAGCATCAAAGCCAGAATGTCCATCTCCAGGCCACAGTTTTCTTCTGCATCAGTATCCTCTTTGCTGTATGTACTACCCTTCCTGCTGGAGATGGTGAGGGTGTGAGATGACTCTGCAAAGTGTGTCTATGGGTGGCACAAGATGACGGAAATGAATATACCCAAGCACTGTATTAGTCAGCTTTTCTTTGCTGTGACAAAATATTTGAGACAGATAACTTAAAAGAAGAAGTATTTATTTTGGCTCATTGATTCAGGTTTTAGTCTGAGATAGTCTGGCTCCATTACCTTTGGTTTTAAGAACACCCATTTTGTGGATGGTAGCATTTGTGTAAAGGAGACTGTTCACTCTGTATAGGTCAGCAAACAGAGGGAGATGGTGACAGAGAGAGAAACATTACAGAGGGAGAAGTAAAGGGTGAAAAGAAAGGAGGGAAGAATAGATGGAGATGTAGAGGAGGGGTAGGGACAGGTAGAAGAAAAAAGGAGAGAGAAAAGTGTACAATCAGCCCCAAACTTATCTATCCTAGTCCATGAAGTGTGCCTGTTGCTCAGCTTTGTTTTCTTTGTGTGTCTGCATTTGCTCATGTGTGTTAATCATGTAGACTTGTTCTCCCATATGTGCACAAGTTGTCAATATATGTGCATATGGATACCAGAGGTCAACAATTTTCCACCTCTCAGTTTTTGGGAGAGTCTGTATGAACCAGGAGCTCACTTACTGGCTGCACTAGATATCCAGAAAACCTCAGGTATCCCCTAGTCTCCATCTTCCCAAGTCTGGCATGCCTGGAGTGTATCAATGCACCCTGCTTTTTGCTTGGCTACTGGGAATCTAAACTTAGGTCCTCATGCTGGTACAGAAAGCACTCTGCCAACTGAGCCATCCCCCAAGTCTGCTTTTCTTTAGTTTCCCTTGACTCTGCCATGCTGATTACATTCTACATGGCATATTCTTATTTATTTTTCAGATATCAATTTGAGGAACCAAAATTATTATCTTTCTTGTTTCCAGATGAGGAAATAGAAGCTCAGATAAGATTGAATGACTTGCCCAAGGTCACACAATGAATATGAAACAGAGATATAATTGCAGCCTAGCTGACTGGCTCCTAAACACTGTGCCTATGGATGCTTTGATAATAATAGTATTAGCTAGAATTTTAGCAGCATGGACTATGTGGCATTTGTTAGCATTCCTTCTAAGTTCCACCCTACAGTTACCTGGCAACAGCCAGGTAGGCCTGACCCACTATAAAAGGGGCTGCTTGCCCCTCCTCTCTCTTTTGCTCTCTTAGCCTCTTACTCTCTTACTCTCTGCCCCCTCTCCCTCTTTCTCCACCCCCTCCTCCTCCCCCTCTCTCTTCTCTCCTCCTCCTCTCTCTTTCTCTCTCCTCCTCTTTCTCTTCTCTCTGTTGGGAGCCGCCTGAGCACCCACATCCGCCATTACAAGATGGCGCCTACATCTGGCCGAGGACAAGTTGTAAACAGGCTAGTGCGCATGCACCTGGTAATTTTCCACCTCAGAGTCTCAGCCTCTCTCGTGGGGGCATCTGGCCTGGTGTGCGGGAGCCAATGGGGAAGCTCCATGTCCCAGGCAAGCGCTGTGACCCATATAAAGGGCGGGTATTCTATTGTTCTGAGTCTCCACTCGTGGCAAGCTTATGCTCTCCCTCTCAAGATGCATTGAAGCTGTTACTGCAGAAGGATCCTATGTGTGCCGCGTCGTTCTTGCTGGCGAGACCGTAGCGCGGGACATCTGGTGCCGAAACCCGGGAAACTTTGTCATCATCAAGCACCTTTGGAGACCCCCTGGAAACAGGGAGGATTCAGAACTGCAGGGAGGTAGGTTCGGATAGGCATGTCGATCCTGGATCTTGATTTGGGGTTGCCCCCTTTTTGGTCTAACGCTGTTGAAGTTTTGCTGATTGTGTTAAGTGCCCTCATTTTGGTTTTACAAGGTAGGGCCTATATAGATGCTGTAAGGGAGGGGCAAATCACCCCTGAAAGGGTCCAGCACACCATGTCAGAAACCGGACGGAGTGAGAGGAGGGGTACCCAAAATGAAAGAGATCTCAGCAAGGGAAATGGACCTCCCGGTAAGTCGAAAGACGAGGGAGAGATTAAAGATAAAATAGGAAACTGTCCCCCTGACAGGAATGTGGGCAGAAAAACAATTCTCATACCCAAGAAAAAAGCAAAAAGAAAGGGGGAGAGCCTCTACCCAGTTCAAGACCTTGAGGCTCTTCCATTGGAAACTTCAGACACTGACCCCCTTAGCTCTAGTGAGGAGTCAGAGCTAGAAGAGGAAGCGGCGCAGTATGAGGAAGATTGGCCGCCTTGTAATGGGCAGATGAAGCGGCCGCCGCCTTTGGCCCCTACGCGGACCATGCCTTCCGCCCCTCCCCCCTATGAGATGTGTCCCAACTCCTTTTCTTTTCTCTCTGATAAGGTTAAGAAAAAGGTACAAGCCGCTTTTCCAGTTTTCGAGGCAGATGGTGGAGTACGAGTTCATGCCCCTGTAGAGTACAGCCAAATTAAAGACCTGGCTGAAGCGGTCCGAAAGTATGGGGTAAATGCTAATTTTACTATACTAATGTTAGAGAGATTTGCCGGGGCGTCCATGACTCCCGCCGATTGGCAGATGCTGGCCAAGGCTGCGCTCCCTACAATGGGCCAATATATGGAGTGGAAGGCTTTATGGCATGAAGCTGCACAAGCTCAAGCCAGAGCCAATGCTACGGCACCGACCCCTGGACAGAGAGATTGGACCTTTGATATGTTAACTGGCCAAGGTCCTTTTGCGGTAGATCAGACCGTATTCAGGCAGATAAGAGACTTTGGTACCTCTGCCATTATCATAGGTGTGGTGGCAGCGGCTGCAGTTACAGGGGCTGTCACTGCTTCGGCCCTTGCGCTCTCTGGAACGATGCAGACTGCCAATACCATTAATGAGTTGTCTGCAGCTGCCACCTTAGCTCTAGACAGACAGATATCCGCCAATACTCAAGTCCAGAGGGGCCTAATGCTGGTTAACCAGCACATTGATCTTATTCAAGAACAACTGGATGTCCTTTGACAGCTAGCGCAATTGGGCTGTGAACAAAAGTTGCCAGGACTCTGTGTTACTTCCATACAATATGATAGATTTACAAAAGCAGCTAACCTGTCTAAAAGTCTTTCACAGTATATGTTACAGAATTGGATCCTTAAATTTGATGACACCCTGCGGGAATTGCCGACAGCAATTATTCAGATCAACTCCACCCGTCTTGACCTGTCCTTGACCCGAGGGCCTCTCTTCATGGATTTCCTCAGCAATTTCTTATTTCAAGGAATGGGTGGGGGTGGGATTGTTTGGAGCAGTGCTTTGCTGTGGGTTGGTGTTCCTCCTATGGCTCATCTGCAAACTCAGGGCCCAGACTAAAAGAGACAAGGTGGTCATTGCGCAGGCGTTTGTTGCCTTAGAACAAAGAGCCCCGGCCGGTGTTTGGCTGTCCATGCTTAAACAATAGCGGTAGGTCGCCAGCCAGACAGTTCTTGCACACCCGCGAGTCTAGTCTCATTGCACTGGGTAGAATGTTTGGTCTGAGCAGCTCTTGAGGGATGTCGAGCAAAGCATCGCACAAGGCGGTCATCATTGTGGGCCACCTTGGGAGATATGTCATCTGCACGAGGGTTGAGTGCCCTAGTTTCCCTCCCTCTAAAAAACGGCACTGGGCGGGTCAGGAAAACCTCGGGCGCGCATGAGCTTAGGGGTCTTCTCCTGTACAAGGCCCAACCTTTTGGTCAGGGGATTTGACCTCTGTCTCCGCCCTCTTAAGAGTGTCCTACTTTGCTTACAGAAATAAAAAGGGGGAGATGTTGGGAGCCGCCTGAGCACCCACATCCGCCATTACAAGATGGCGCCTACATTCGGCCGAGGACAAGTTGTAAACAGGCTAGTGCGCATGCACCTGGTAATTTTCCACCTCAGAGTCTCAGCCTCTCTCGTGGGGGCATCTGGCCTGGTGTGCGGGAGCCAATGGGGAAGCTCCATGTCCCAGGCAAGCGCTGTGACCCATATAAAGGGCGGGTATTCTATTGTTCTGAGTCTCCACTCGTGGCAAGCTTATGCTCTCCCTCTCAAGATGCATTGAAGCTGTTACTGCAGAAGGATCCTATGTGTGCCGCGTCGTTCTTGCTGGCGAGACCGTAGCGCGGGACATCTCTCCTCTCTTCTCTTCTCTCTCTCTCTCTCTCTCTCTCTCTCTCTCTCTCTCTCTCTCTCCCTTCCTCTCTCCCTCCCTCCCTTTCTCTGTCTCTACTCCCTCCTCAACTTCCCTTCCCATGCCCCAAATAAACTCTATTCCATACTATATCCGTCATATGACTGGTGCCTCAGGGGTAAGGGATGCCTCAGCATGGGCCTGCAGAGGCACCCCCTTCCTCCACACCATACCACCCCTCTGCCAAAATATATCCTGGCTCTTTCTTTCTTTAATAAAACACAACAGCAGCAGCATGTTGAATGTTGAACATGCATTAACTCACTCTGCTAATAGCACTGGGATATATGTTACTATTGTCCCCTTGAATATGAAATTATTGACACTATAGAGCTTACTTAAGCAAGCACCCTGAGGCTATCTAACCTGACTCGTAGTAGAATCAAGCCATAGTTAGAACTCAGTTTTGTCTGACTTCATGGCTCATGCTTATAAGCATAAGATGTTGTTATCTAAATTCTCCATACAGATACTTTTATGGCTCATGGCCACCAATGTCTTTTGTAGATTGATCAAATGGTACTTACTTAAGTTAAGTTTCCTTACTGACTCAGGCTGTAAGAATGGTGATTCCACATAGGCAACTAGGAAGTGCCACAAGGAAAGCAAAACAGGATTTAATATATATTTAATAAAATATACTTTTATTTAATAATAAATATTACAAATTAAGTAATCCATATGTTTTATATATTATATTTATATAGAAATATCTAATATAGTATTTATAGTATATTAATATACTATTTATACTATTATGTAATTATTTATGCATATATAGAATATATAAATATATATTTTTTAATATTTTATTATTATTATTATAAAACAGGCTTGGGTTGTTTGAGTGTTTGCCTGGCCTGCACCAAGCTTGGGGTTCAATCCCCAGTATCAAATAAGCTGGCCCTGATTATGCACACACACCTCTAGTTCTACACTTGGGGAGGCAAGAGGCTAGCGTTCTAGGAAAGCCTATGTTACATGAGAACTTGTCTCAAAGCAGCTTTTTAAAAAACAACAAAATAAAATAAAAGTTACAGTAGTAGTTCCCACAATGAGACC
Source organism: Rhynchomys soricoides (assembly GCA_019843965.1). Classification (NCBI taxonomy): domain Eukaryota; kingdom Metazoa; phylum Chordata; class Mammalia; order Rodentia; family Muridae; genus Rhynchomys; species Rhynchomys soricoides. The sequence continues at coordinate 1,779,082 of JADRCH010007414.1, forward strand.
ATCTTGAACCCAGGAGTGCCTTTGAGGTTAAAAACTAAAAGCAGACCTTTAGGAGTTAACAAACGAATCCATAAGAGAAAACATTTTCCTAGTGCCCGAACTCCCATGGATGCCATTCACAGTCCCAGTCTCTGATTCCCAGACTCCTCCAGTCATATTTGACAAATGGTTGTTCATCCAAGCGAAGTGACCTGCCATTCAGTAAGCCAGATCTTGGCCCAAGGAGAAGGTAGCTCATTTTTTCTCCTTGGAGATCTATTCTCCCTGTGTCCATATGAGTACCTCAAGTAGGGTTTATCTGGGCCTTTCACCCCAGCAGTGGAAGGACTAGCTCTTCCAACCCACCTAAAGGATCTTTCTTCCTTGTAGAAAGGTCTTAGAAACCTCCAAAAAGGTTTATTGCTCTGAGTTAGGCTTGCTTAAATGACTCTGAAGTGCTGCTTCCTCTTAAGGATGTCAGCCAACGAGCAGGAGACCTATTTACATCCAGGACTGTATTGAAGCTGCAACAAAGACCAATTAGTCTTGATTATGCTGGCCACACTGGGAAGAAGACCGTCCTCAGACCACCAACCACTGCCACCAAAGTGCTTATCCCGCCCAGGAGTCAGTTCATGTCCCTCAGTTCCTGATCTGGCTTCACATGACCTCTGGGGTCAGTTTTCTCCCTCTCTCTCTCTCTCTCTCTCTCTCTCTCTCTCTCTCTCTCTCTCCTTCTCTCCCTCCTTCCATGTCCCTCCCCTGTCCTGTATTCCCCCTCCCTCCCCTTCTGCTTGTTTTCAATCCTGCCAGATTGTGAAGTATACAGCTTTAGCCCCATTGTATCCTTTGTCTACCCTGACCAAAAGCTGTTCTTGTTATGAAATAGACCATTTGTAGCCCAGCCTGGAAGCTTATACCTCTAAACCAAGCCCTGGGAAGGCAGAGGCAGGAAGAGTGCTATCAGTTGCAGGCCAGCCTGGACTGTATACAGAGGTCTTATCTCTAAAGGTCAAAAAGAAAAGAAGATCAATTCAACTTTTGTTGTAGAAAATCCACATGATGTCATTTTAATGTATTTTGCCTCTTGGTGGTTCATTTGGAGAAATTCATGTCTAATCTTCAGATTACAGTTCTGTGACGAGAAATGGATTTAAGTCATGTAGTAATGTCTTTCAGTTAAAAACATGTATTGAGTACATAGAAAATAGAGTGAAGCTTGAGGGTCTGGTTGTTTCAGATGTAACGTCTTCCTTCCTCAGAGCTCATTGCCCAAAGCTAACCATACAAAAGCTCATGATAACTGCTTACTTTCATTCAACATTTATTATGTGCCAACTATGCATTCAATCTGCTTCTGGTTTTTTCTTTTCATTTCTAATACGCATTTCTTGTATCCAAAGGCATAATGTTGATCTGTAGGACATGAGCATGTATGTCTCCATCTGTCTCCCTATTCAATCCTGAAAAGAATGCAGGTGAGGCACAAGACGCGCCTGGTGAGCTACAGTTGCTCCCACCCTTTAATGAAAGCTGTGACTTCTCAAGGCTGCTGTTTCCCAGCATGCCCTCTTACAATCCACCAATACTCTTAGGTGGGCAAAAACCAAGACATCACCTTGAGTTCATTGCCTAGATGAAATGTGATTCTTCTCTCTGCTTCTTAACCCTTACAGACTCATAGTCTTTTATCAACCGTTCTGAAATGAAAAAAATTTAAAAACCAATATGATTTTTCCAGAATTACTTTGGCAATGAAACTAATGGAAACTGACATAAGACTATGAGTCATCTTTCTACTTTGTATAGTAATGTATTGTCTCACTGTACATGTACTAAGGTGCTCCTCTCAAGACAGTATTCCCAAAGTGCTAGGAGATATTTTGTAGCATGCAAAGTGTATACTCTGCCTGCATTTTTAAATTTATCATCATTATCATCTGTATGTGTATATGTGTGTATGTGTGTGCGTGTGTGTATGTATGAGTGCAAATGTATCATCATCATCATGTGTTTGCGTGTTTGTGTGTGTGTGTGTGTGTGTGTGTGTGAGTGTATCAGCGCACATGTGTCATGGCATGAGTACAGAGGTTAGAGAACTTTCAGGAATCAGTTATCTTCTTCTACTGTGGATCCCAGAATTGGACCAGGCGTACAAAGAAAGCATTTTTACTTGCTATGCCATCGGGTCAGCTACCAGGAAACCCATACAATCTTCTAAGTTCCAAACTTTTCTGAATTCCAGAATTCTCATGGATTCAATATTCAGAGGTGATGAAATTCTACAACATTATTTTGTTTTGCAGGGGAGGATTTGAGATGGGAGTTTTATTCTGTATCCCAGGCTATTCTCAAACTCACTTTGAGGTCAAAAGTGACCTCAGACTCACAGCAGTTCTGCTGCCTCAGCCTCCTGAGTGCTAAGATTACAAGCTTTAGCCACTCACTTGGCCTGCTGTGTCCTGTCCCATATATATATATATATATATATATATATATATATATATATATATATTGATAAAATGATAAAGCTGAGGTTCAGAGAGCTACTGCAACTCATAGCATCCTGTCCTGGAAGCCTCAGAATTGAAACCCAATTTTATTTGCCTTCAGGCTCCAAGCTGGTCATCACTGCACTATGTCAGCCTTTTGTTAAAAACAAGGAACATAAAAGAAATGCAGGCCAAGAGTTGCAGGGGTCCTGAGGAGGATAAGGGGCCTCTCAGTGGGGATTTAGTTGGAGCTCTTGGAAGGCCCAGTGAGGCAAACAGTGTTCTGGGCAGGGAGAAGCTAGATGTCAAATGGAGAAAACGGGTGGGGGCTAGAGCACACAGGCCAGAATCAGCAGGATGAGAAGTTTAGAAGTGGAATAGCATTGTTTCCCTGGTGCATCCCTGAGCACAACCTGGACACCATATTTCTGTCTCTGTTTCACCTCAGAGGAGGGAAAGTACAGACATGGACATCCTCATTGAGGGCTGTGTTTGTTTTATTATGTTATTTTTATTAAGCATATCCACAGGATATGTGGAAAGGCAGTGAGGTAGTCAAGAAGGGTAACAGTCATAAAGATCTATAGCTAGAGCAGTTTTGCCAGTCTTTGTTGCTCCTTTGTAAGCAGAGTTAAAATTTAACCAAGGCCCTCATGCCTCGCTGCAGCTGGCAGAGATTCAGTGGGAACTGGCCAGCACCCACAGGGTAAGTCACAGTTCCTCCCTCCCTCTGCGCTTAAACAGCATGTTCTCCTCTTCCTATTTGGAATCCCAGTCTAGGTTTTAGGGGATCCATCCATTACCAGGAATTTAAACCTAGAATCTAAATATGTTCTTTTTCTCATGAATAATCAGAGTTCTAAATTGGTATTTTAGAAATCAGGTCCAGTTCATGAGTAGTGAATTGAGTGTGCCTAATTACATTTTATAGTCATTTAACAGCTGTTAATAATGTAATTTTGTGTTATGCCCAATTTGCACTGAATTACTTTAGTGGCACACATTGTATTTATTTTCCTTTTGATGAAACAGTAATCAAACACTGAAGAATCAACTTGGATATAGAAAAAAATATTTTTACAAGCATGAAGAGAATTGACTTTAAAAAAGAAAAGAATAAATCATATCATAAAACTTAAGTAGTTTAACACACATGAATGCCTTTGGTTTCTTTTTCATTTCTTTTTATAAAAATCAACTTAATGAACACAGTATCCTTGTTTGCCATCCAAGTCTGTATTGTCTGATGTGAATCAAGTGTTTGCAAATCCATGTCTGATTGGCATGTTAATAATGTTCTTCCTCTCTAGATAACCTTCTGGACCGAAGAAGCTAGATCTATACATATCTAGTATATGAAGTAAAGAGACACTGAACCCGGATGAATACTCTACTCAGTGGAATCATCCATTTCCAAGGCAAGACTGGTGCAGAAATGCAGCTGAAGTCCGGAGACAATGGGGCCTTGAAGGAAAACACAGAGAAGGTAGGGAAGGATTTTTCTCCCACTGGTTAGAAGAAACTTCTAGGTGGAATTTCACCAGGAAGACAAGAGGTTCAATGCTGGAAAAAAAAAAAAAGGCAAACAATTGGAAAGGTCCATTTTGGAAGGCCTTCCTTGTATGTTTCCATTCAATTGAAGCTCTTAAGACACAGAATCTGATATTGTACCCATAGGTAAGTGATTTCTGTAGCTACACAGATCAATGGCCTTTGTGTTTGAAGTGAGCTACAAAAATGGAAGAAAAAAGGAGTTCTGTCTAACAATACTGGCTGCCATCTCTACAGCCAGGGCTTGGCCTAGCATTTTCTGTTTTGCTTACTTGCCTCCTAGGATCTACGTGGGTGGAACTACAAATGGATGGGCTTTGCCTCCAGAAGAGTGGTGGCTGGTCTGTGCTTTGTCAAGAGTAGGAGGCTAATTTCATCCTCATTATTTCTCAGACCCCGTGTGTCAAGGAGGGAGGGTGGTGAGAGAAGTCCACCCTGGCTACAGGCAATAAAGCGAGGAAGGAGGCAGTGCCTGTGGAGAATTCAAAAACAAGAGGAAAACTGAATGGCACTCGGCTTTTCACGCTCACCCTATGTTAGCCCTTCCACACAATGCAGTGAAATTCTTCCCGCAGGGCCGCCCCTTCCCACTGCTGAGAGCTACTGAGAGCTCCATCAGAGTGGGGAAGGACTCTGAGCCTCATAAAGGGAGAGATAGTGGTCACAAGCTGTCCAGTCTGCACTCTTTCTTGTAACAGGAGGGGTCATCAAGTATTCTGCTTCCTGCTCTGCTTCTTGTTTTCCCAGACAAGCAGCTGCCCCTTCTGTGTTACTCCTCTTTAGCTCTTGCAGGGCTCTTCCCACCTCAGCAGCTTGCTCTTGCCAGTGTGAAGGTGGCTTCTGTCCCTGCCAGGGTCTGTAGACATTTATTAGCTCTTGAAGGGTGTTGTGGCTCTTTTAGTTGATAGAGCTTTCTGTGAGGAATTTTGGACAAAATGACAAGGAGTGGCTTCAGGATATTTAAGTGGACACAACCCCGTGTCTTATGTATGGTAGCACACATAACCTTAGATCTTTTCAAAAGAAAGTCTTTAGGAATTGGTAGATAAAAGAGGAGCCTGGAGGCTTAACCCTGAGGACCTCTAGGTCTAATTCAAGTGCTAAATTCTTTTCTCCTGACAAATTCTTCAGGGCTATTCAGACTAGGACGCAGTTGATATTTGGTTGTAACTGCATAGTGAATGGTTATAACAAGACAAAAAGGAAGGAAGCAATTAAGGAAGGAAGGAAGGAAGGAAGGAAGGAAGGAAAGAAGGGGGAAACACTCTAGATCAGTGTCTAGACTTCAGAATATTATGGCACCAGAAGCCAGCACCTAAGTTTAACCAAGGATGCCCTGGGAGCAAACAGCCCACACCAATCAGGAGCAGGGACTGCAGTTTGCAAGGACAAGATAAGCCTCAGAAGGGTCATAAAATCCCATGCTCCAGGCAGGAGCAGACACTGGTCTCCGATATAGCTCAATGTGAGTCACAGACTCCAGCAACAAAGGACTCTTCCAGGGACTGTATCTGCTATCAGGTTCTCCTGCCTCTGGTCCGATTCTGACCTGAGTGGCAGTTGAATGTCTGGCATCCTGGTTGAGCAAGCCAAGCGCAACTGAGGCCACTGCCAGCTAGCTTCTATTTGTTCTCAAGGGACATCACTCTCACAGAGCATCTGCTGAAGAAACAAAACATTCACCAGCCTTCCTCACCAGCCTTCCCCACCAGTGGATGACATGCACTGAACAATTGGACTTGCAAGCCACGTGTTTCAGCTTCCCACACTGTAACTGAATCTTGCTTATCGGTAACATTACTTAGAGCTATGTTGTTAGGTTGTTGATTTGTTTGCTGTGAGCTGTTTCCATTTTCTAATGTGTGAAAAATAAACTTGCATTTGAAAAAGACTCCTGACTGTCTGCCTCAATTGTTGCGTTCAAGGTGGCTGATATGTGTGAAGTTGTGCAGAGGGGTGTGAAGGTCAGTACCTAGGGTTGAGTCAATAATCCATTCTAAAACTATGCAATTGCCTGCGTAGTCCATAAAAACACAGTAGTGTTGCTTAAAAAGGCCTTCTACAGGATTCTTTTTTTTTTCCTTTAGTGCACTTTAGTTAAATTGAATGATCTTAGTAAGAATTTGGTCTAGAGTCACAAATCTCTCTTTTAATACAGAAAAAGCAGAGAATACTTCGTGTGTGTGTGTGTGTGTGTGTGTCTGTACATGGACATCACACTTGTGAAGGTTAGAATACCTTCACAATGAGGTGAGAAGGCAATATCTCTTTTGCTTTCCTGCTTCCGGCTAATTCTCCTGTCTCCACTTCCCATCCTGAGTGCCGATGGTATGTACCACCACATTCAGCTTTTTACATGGGTCTTGAGGTTGAACTCAGGTCGCCAAACTTGTTCAACAAATATGTGATGAATCATTTACTCCAGTTCGGTCACCAATTTCTTAAGAGCACAAGAAATCAATAATAAGAAAAGAAAAAGGGGAAAAAATCTAAAGTGGAGAGAGAAAGAAAGGGAGCAGGGGGTGGTTGGGGTAATGAGAGTAGAACATACAAGATATAGATACTAGCAACTATCATACTACATCTCATTAATTTGTACAATGAATTGCTAATAATTATCATTATAAAGCTCTAAATTATGCTTACTTCCTTAAATCCCACATATCCACAAATCTTTTATAACAAATTATGCACTGTCTATAGATAGCTTTTAATTTACTTTAAATTCTTAGATGACTTATACATAGTCCAATGTAAGAGCTAAATAATCATTCTTACATGTCATTGTTTAAGAAGTAATAAGAAAAGGGATGTTCATATTCAGCAGAGATACCATATTTTTCTAGGTATTTTCAACCCTTGGTTGGTTGTGTGCATACATGCTGAAACAGCAGAAACATGGGCTGAATATATTAACAAAATCACCCTCGATGGGCAGTATTAGTGACGAAAGTCACCATGAAGTAGGGGGCACGCCTATTGTTGCTGTTGACACAGTTTACAGATCCCCAGGATAATGGAGAAAAAGGACAATCCTAGAAGGAATGCCTAGAAATACAAACCCACATAAAAAGATGCATTACAGAGTATAACATGAATATAAGGTATAAAAACTAATTTTAGACAGAGGTAATGCTTTCTCAGTCTGTTGTAAGTAGACACTGGCCTTCCTAAGTAACCATCTATATAATAATACACTTTTCCAACTACACTAGCTATCTGTTTTGATAACTCTTCTGAAAAATGCCTTCACATATAGTTATACTATTGCAAAAATCATCTTTCATGAATAGAGACATATACCTTTAATCCCAGTCTTTGGAAGGTGAAAGCAGAAAGACGAGGTGTTCAAGTTTCTCCTTAACTACATAGTGAGTTTGCAGTGATCCTGGTTTATGTGAGACCCTATCTAACAAACAAATGAACAAACAACTAGAAGACCTTGCTTCATGCTCATCTCTACTGCTCAGCAGCTATCAGACTTTGGACAAGTCATTTTCTCTCTGAGCCTTATATTGCTCATCTATAAAGAAAGAGTGATCTTGGATTGTCTTTCATCCTGAGTTATTTTTGAATAAAACTTCTACAGAGAAATCTATAAAACATTTTTGAGAGAAATTAGAAAAAACATAGATAAATGGAGATAAATGGTCTTTGTTTAGGAATTGAAAAACCTATTATTGTTAATATAATTTTTCCCCAAATTAATCTATCTATTCAAACCATAACCATGCTTATGTTTGTAGACAGGTTCATATAAAATATATATGAGAATCCAGAAGTAGCTCTGCATAACTGTAATCCCAGCACTTAAAAAACTAAATCAAGAAGATTTCAAACACAAAATGAGCTCAATATTATTTTTGGAGATTTTTTTTTCTCATATTGCTTTGTTTGTGCATTTTTTCTTTACCTTATTGGTCTTCTTGCCTGTATGTTATGGTTTCTAATTTTGTGTTTTTATATTTATTAAGGTGTGTGTATGTATATGCCTTTTATGTTGTGTTTCTTGTGCTTTTCCTTTTTTTAAGTTCTGTTTTTTATTTACCTTTTTGTTTACTAAAATGAGAGCAAAAGAAGGTGTGGAGTCAGAAGTGTATGGGGCAGGGGAGGATAAGGGAGAGGAACTGAATCAGAATCTATTGTATGAAAAAAAAATGTTTTTAACTGGGCAGAGGTGTCACATGCCTTTAATCCCAACACTTTGGAGTCAGAGGTAGGTAGAGTTCTGAGTTCAAGGCCAGCCTAGTCTACAAAGTGAGCTTCAGGACAGCCAGGGCTACACAGAGAAACTCTGTCTCACCACCCCCTGCCAAATAGATTTAAATAAAACTAAAAGGGAAGCTATCTGAGAAGAAAAGGGGGACCAGTGAGTAAGCTAAGTGAGTGAAAAATGGGTAGGGGGTAAACATGATCAATGTACATTATGTTCAAATATGAAAATGCCACAATGAAACCTATTATGCTGCACAACTACTATATGATAATAAAAATGGAAACTTAAAAGATTTTGAGTGAGTTTGAGGTCAGACTGTATAATGTACCTAGACTATATCTGAAACGAAAAATATGGAAATGTAAAGAATCTGCAATACTCAGCACAAACTTGAAAAAGAATAGTATTTATGTTTCCACGTAAGCTTGACAACAGATAAAACAAACTTAAACTTAAAGGAAAAAAACCTACAGATTCCCAGTATCTGGTTTTAATAAATCACAGTAGAAAAACTAGATGTCATGTAGAAAGTGTACCTTAATCTCTAACTACTCACACTGTACTTAAAATAATCTGAAATTTATTGAAGATTTTAGTGTGGAAGCTAACACCAGAAACTTCATTACTTTGGGGTAGAATAAGTTTCTTAGAGGACATGGAAACAATTAGCCATGGCAAATTTAGCAAAATAGAATATACCCAATCTAAAAGATTTGCTCATCAAAAATAGTTATGACAGAAAATAGGCAATCTAAAGACAAAGAAATATATGAATTATTTATATAATATATATATATATATATATATATATATATATATATAAAATCATGTGCCAAAATACTTAGAACTCATCAATAACCCCTTAAGGTATAGCTTTCAATTAATAATTAGATTAACAAAGCCCCCAGTGGCAAAAGGATTTGAACAGAAAATTAATAATAAAAAAAGACAGAGGAACTTCATCATAGTACATGAAAAGACACCCAGCATATTGGCCATTAAGAAAATGCAAATTAAACCACAATGAGATAATACTTCATACCCACTAGAATGGCTATAGTGGAAAGTACTCACAATACCAAATGTTAAAGATGATATAGAACAAGCAGAACTCAGTAAGATGTTATAGTCATGCTTGGCATTTTCTTAGAAAGTTACACATATCTTCTCACTATTGGTCAGACATTATACTCCTAGATATTTACTCAAAAGAAAATATATGCCCACAATATGAGTTGAATACAAATTTTATGACAGATATATACATACAAGATAAAAACTAAAACCAACCTAAATGCTATTATAACTGTTAATCTCAACTGTCAACTTGATGAGCTCTAGAACTGCCTGGAAGATGGACTTCTGAGCATACCTAAGGTCTGTTGTCTTGATTAGGTTAGTTGAAGGACCCATCCTCTGTAGATACCATTCCCTGGCTGGAATCCTGGACTGTACAATAAGATAAAATCGAATCGAGTACAAGAATTTATTGCTCTTTATTTACTGACTGTGGATGCAATGTGACCAGATGACTCAAACACCTGTTCTCATAGCTCTCCACCTTGATGGGCTGTACTGTCAAACTGTGAGCCAAAATAGAGCCCTTCTCACTTGAGATGCTTTTGTCATGCATTTTATCACAACAGGAAAAGTAACCAAGGCAGAGACTTGGTATCAAAAAGGAGAATTGCTGCGGGATACATCTGACCGTCTGGCTCATAGATCTTTGGGACACGTTTACAGGAGAAGTATGAAAGTAGAACGTCGGGCTAGAAAAGACCTTCAGTACTTACTGTAATCAAAACTTAACGAGCCATTCAGGCGGGGCCCTGGGAGGCCAAGAATTCGGGAGAGAAGCACAGACAATGTAGGCCTAGCTAAGGAAGTTTTAGAGGGAAACCAGGACTCTTATCAGGAATTGGGATTAGGGCCATTTGAGTGATACTCAGCCAAGAATCTGTTTTCATTCTACCAATTTTCTGAGAACTTGAATACAACTGAACTTAAAAACTAATGGATTAATTTGTTTAACAGAGGAAATTTCTAGACAGGAGAGTCTTTAATCTGATGGCAGGAAACCAGCTGGAATTATTGAAGAGCTCAGCACCACTGAAAAGAAACAGCCTACACTGAACTAAGACAGCAGGAATGCTGTCCTCAGGATAAAACTGAACCCAGTGGAGGCTTCATCCTGCAAAGATCCAAAGTCACTTATAAGAAGACAGCTTGAACTGAAGGGAGTTCCTTGCTCCTCAAAAATGTTTGGCCAAAGTGAGCACACAGAAGCTGATAGAACTGTGGTCCAGTGGGTGAGACACAAGACACATCTTGACCTGGCAGTGGATCTTGGAAGTATGGCTTACATGGTACTGGTATTGGAGTCACGACAGATGCAAGGCCGAAGGGGTCTAGGAATCTCTCTCTACGGTTCCAGAGAGATGGTCACATCAGGCAGTATGGGACAATATTGGAATTCCTGCCAAGAGGTCCTGAGAAGTCATTTCATGAAGTTATGGATGTGAAGCCTCAGTTAAATGGAGACCGTGGGGATGCCCAGACCATGGCTTGTCTACCACAGAAAGCTTCAGGAATGGAATAAAGCCATCCCAAGGCCAAGCGAGAATGTTTGCTACAAAAAGCCAAGCTGAAACGATGGGATGCCTAAGGCTTTTGGTGTTCATTTGATTCTATCACAAATCCTAGTTGACCAACATAGAGTCCACAGGATTTGGTGTTCACCACAATGGATGTTGTTTTTACACTGGTCCGATTATTCCTTGCTATGCCCCAATTGTTATATATTGGAATGGGAAAGTTTATTCTGTACATTATATGCTGGACTATGCAACTTGGTTTTTGTGGTTTTTGTTTTGAAATTTATAAACACTCACAGTTTAGAGATTGTCTGGAGTCTCAGGTAAGATGTGGACTTTGGACTTTTAAATTGTTGGAATTGTTAAAGACCATGGGGGATTTTTGAAACTGGATTGTGGTTTTCGTTGTGAGATGAACATGAGCCTTTGGGGAGGAGAGGTAGAAAGTTGTGCTTTAATATTCTACATTTTGGTATCAGGTTGATGAGGGGTGACGTCATTCTGTGAGCTCTGGAATCACCTGAGAGATAAGCATATGGGCATGACTGTAAGAAAGGGCTTTGATGAAGTTAATATGGTTTGGAAGATGGCACCATTGTGAATGGTATTTCTTGGGATGGAATCCTGAACCATATTAAAAGGAGAACACAGAACTGGACAGGAGCGTGCATCGCTCTCTTCTTCTTGACTGCAGAAGCGGTGATGCCAGCTACCTTCCCTTGCTCTTACAGCTGTGACTTTCCTGTCCTACACCCTTGAACTGTGAGTCAAAATAAGCTCTTTTCAGTTAAATTGATTTGGCCAGGGTATTTTATCATGGCAACAGGAAATATAGGGCTCACCAGCAAGGAAATGAAGAAGCAAGTTATAGTTACATGCTATAATAATATAACGTAATAGAAAGAATTGTTATACTAGTATATTGAATTAAAAAATACAGTAAATGAAAGAAACCTACTTTAAAATGTACAGTGTGGTTCCATTTTATGACTTTTGTTTTGTTTTCTTTGAGGAAAGGTCTCTCTGCAAAGCTCTGGCTGTCCTAGAACTCTTTAGAGCAAGCTGTCTTTGAACTCACAGAGATCGGCCTGCCTCTGCCTCCTGAATCCTGGTATTAAAAGCATGCCACGTTGGGTCTCATTTTATGACTCTTTTAAATTAATTTTTTGTTTTTATTTTATGAGCATTGGTGTTTTTCTATATGTATGTCTGTGCGAGGGTGTCAGATCCCCTGGAACTGGAGTTACAGACAGTTGTGAGTTGCCATATGGATGCTGGGAATTGAACCCAGGTCCTCTGGGAAAGTAGCCAGTGCTCTTAACTGCTAAGCTATTTCTCCAGCCTCCCATTTTATGACTCTTAAAACAGTAAATATATTCTGTAGTGAGAGAGAAAAACTATTACCTTTGAAGAAATATATTTATTCAGATGAGAATTTTCAGGAATGTTAAAAAATATCCTGTACCTGGACTGGGATGCTACTGAGATGGCCACACTTTGCAATTCTCATTAGATTTGAAATGTAGCATTTTAAATACAGTAATTAAATTATTCATCAATAAAAATTATTAACAATTTTAATACAGTGGCTAGATTCAAACTTGTATTGATCCTCCTGACTCTGCATCCCTAGTACTGGGGTTATAGGCATGTACTACCACCTTGTCCAGTTGAAGAAATATTTTAAATGATATTGACATAGTTTGACCTTATTTACTACATGTGGTTCCAGAGATCTTGATGTCCAAAGAAGAAGGAGGAGGAGGAGGAAGAGTAGAAGGAGGAGGACGAGGAGAGGAGGAGGAGGAGGAGGAGGAGGAGAGGAGTTGTCATCATCATCATCATCATCATCATCATCATCATCATCATCATCATCAATCTGGTAAGCACAGAACTTCTTGTTCCATCATCGTTGGAAGATTTCTCTAGGGCTCAGGTCAGGCCAGATGCCTCTATATGAAGCCTAGCTGGTATTACCATCATCATCTGTTGCTCAGCTGTCTCAAGTCGGCCTGCCTCTCAAAGATGCATCCCTTGTTTCTAGCGAATGTCCCTTAGAAGTAGTTCTACTTCCCAGTGCATGCAAGCAGAGAAGGGCAGAGGTAGGGCATGCTAGCGCACTTTCTCTCTCCTGGCTCAGAAATAAGATGGGGCTGTGACTGTCCTTTTTGTGTTTAGGTCTGGGAAAGTTGCTGTATTATAATTGTCACATCTTGACAGTTTCCTGCTTCCCGGAACATACCAACTACTTTCTTTTAAACCTTAGATCTTTGTACTTGCGGTCTCCCTTATCAGGGTTATTCTGGCCCTCAAACCTCAATAGCGAGATTAGCTGGCTTCCTGTCCTCTTAGCTTCAGCAGAAACTCTCATTTTCACAGGAAGACTAACTTTGCAGCTTCTCCCAAGAGTTTGTTTCATGACACTAATTATTTCTTTTATGCGTCCAATTACCACTGCAATTGAAAGTCTTCTGTCCCTGAATTGTAAAGTTCTATGAGGGGACAGTTTCTATTTCATTGTATAAATTAGTTGAGTTTTCTCACTTATATCTTCGCTACTTGACACAGAACCTCAGAAACATCTGTTGAGTAGAGGAATTGCTACTCCCTGAATGTTATGTGCCTTTAGTGCTCTGGGCCACATCCTTCTCCTTTCTTGGCCCCCGATCCCTCCAAATTTGATTTTACTTCTATGAGATTTATCTTCTTTCTTTGGTAGCAGGTTATTTTTTTTTTTCAAAGTCAAAACTAGTCTTGAGGGATTATAGAGATGTCTCAATGAGTAAACCACTTGCTGTGAAAGAATGAGGACTGGACTTAGGGTTCTCGGAACTCACATAAAACTGAATGTGTCAACATTCCACTGTAATCTCAGCGTGTTTACAGTGCATGGGAGGTGGAAACAAAATGATCTTGAGAGTTCTCAGGCTGGCTGGCCCACCATATGCACGGGTGAATAGCAAGGCATTCTATCTCAAATGACTTAGTAAGTGAAAACAGACCAATTCTGGTGGCTGTCCTCTGATGTTCCCATGCATCCTGTGGAATGAGTATGCCAACACACACACACACATACACACATACACACACCGAGAGAGAGAGAGAGAGAGAGAGAGAGAGAGAAATTATATATACTTCCCAACACACGCACACACACACACACACACACACACGCACACACACACACACACACACACACAGAGACAGAGACACACACACACATGAAGTCCTGAACCCATTACTTATCTGTATGTTTTATGTTTCCTCTCTCTCTCTCTCTCTCTCTCTCTCTCTCTCTCTCTCTGTGTGTGTGTATGTGTGTGTGTATGTAGTGTCTGTGTGTGTGTGTGTATATATACACATGTACACATAACATGTAGACATTAGAGAACACCCTGCAGAATCCAACCATGTCAGCAAACGCCAGGCATCAAGTTTGGCAGCAAGCGCTTTTACCTCTGAAGCTAGCCAGCATTCCAGTCCTTGAACCTCTTAACAAGCAGACTTTTTGGTGTAGTGGGTGGAACTAAAGGTTTTGGGCAGTGGAAGTAAGTGCCCTACTGCTGAGCTATATCTCTAGGAGCCAAAAACAGACACATTTGACTGTGCTCATATTCCTTCATTTCTTTCATTGTCCTCCATGGTCCATATTGACTGCTTTACCCAGTTGCCTCCTTTGCCTAGCTGTGGTAACCTAGAATCTGGCTAGTACCCGCTCCATGTTATGATGTGCCATTCAGAAGCATTAAGACTCACCCAGGCTGTAGTCTCTTGTGGTTGAACATTCCTCCACATCCCTGAATCATTTGAAGAATCACTGCCCACTCCTTGAAACTCTGTCCTGTGATTTTGGTTTCTGCATTTACCTCTTTACTTACTGATTAGTTATTTAGTTTAAGATAGGGTCTCATTACACAGCTTCAAGAAACCACAAATTCACAGTTCTCCTGCCTCCATCTCCCCAGCAATGCACTGCCATGCTAGCTCCTCCTTCTCCTTCTGTCATCATTCCCTTTCGGCCTCTTTCATGGACTTAGACTTCGTTTTTTAATTATATATAAGTAGTCTCTGGATTCTTTTTAGGCCCTCTTAATGTTTTCTTTCATATAATAATTATTTCTTTTCTGTCTTTTGTAAAAAATATCATGCTGCAAGGTCCACCTCAATGTCTTCTTCCACAACGTAACATCTAAGTAGACATTTACTCCCGTCTGTTATCTATCAATTCACTGAACACTCCTGGTGCTTGGGATCATCAGTATTTCCAATTTAGTATGAGTTGTGGCAGCCATGTGTACTAGACCATATATGGAGACTCCATCTGATAAAGATTATTGCTTAATTTGTGGGGATAATTGTATAGGAGATTTGATAGTGATGTAAAGTTAAATCTTACCAATTATAGTTAGTGAGTTTTTCAAAATAGGGTTTCTCTGTGTATCCCTGGCTGTCCTGGAACTTGCTCTGTAGACCAGGCTAGCCTCAAATTCACAGAGATCTGCCTGTCTCTGTCTCCCATGTGCTGGGATTAAAGGTATATGCCACCACCACATGGTTTAGTTATTGAACCTCAGTTGTCAAAGTTTGTGAAATTTTGGACCCATGAGATATCTCCATGAGTATAAGTGCTTGCTTCTCAAGTGTAACAATCTGATTTGGATCCTTGGAACCTGTGAAAAAAGAGTGAACTGACTTAGGCAAGTTATCCTCTGACCTTCACATACACATCATGGCATGTATACACCTTAACACACACACGCACACACACATACTCACAGACTCACACTCACACACATACCACATACAGACACATATGCACAGTAATAATAAGTAAAATATTTTAATTATGAAATTACATCTAAAAATGGATATGTTTAGATATTCTAGCTGTTAGTTCAATCAGAGTATTCTGCCTTACTTTACATGTTAGATAGATCCTATGTCCCTGGGTACAACTGTGATTTCTTAACTTTGGAACATAAAAGACTAAGGGAAAGCTCTTCACAAATATTGAATTAATGAAGATGCTCTTAATAGCTTATTCCATGAGATAGCAATACAAACTGGTGACATCTAAACTTTTTAAAAGACTTCCAAATCAAATGAAAATTCAAAGTGTGCCTTTACCCACTGAGCTATCTCAAGGACCCAGGATTCTCTTCTTTGAGACAAAGTCTCTTGTAGCTTTGACTGGCCTCAAGCTCATTTTGTAGCTAAGAATGAAGTTGGCCTCTGGATCTTTCTTCCTTTACTTCCTGAGTGCTTGGGCTACAGGCACTCCCCACCTCTCTTGTTTTGTCAAACCTAAGATGTTGTGCCTGTAGGCAAGAACTCTACCAGCTGAGCCACATCTGCAGCCCTCACTTAACAAATTTCAAGTGTCAATTCTGTCAAGAATACTTTAAAAGCTTTGCAAACCATAAAAGCACTTAAGGACTTTTGACTGATGTTTCTTTGTTGTTTTCGTTTGTTTTTAGAGACAGGGTTTCTCTGTATACCCCTTGGCTGCACTGGAACTCACTTTGTAGACCAGGCTGGTGTCAAGCTCAAGAGATCTGCCTGCCTCTCCTTCCTAAATACTGAGATTAAAGGTGCATACCACCATGCCTGGCTGGCTTCTGCATATTTTAATTCCAAGAAACAGTTCATGTCTTAGTTACCTTTCCACTGCCATAAAGAGACATGATGACCAAGGCAACTTACAGAAGAAAGACTTTATTAGGGGACTGCTTACAGTTTGACAAGGCAACTCCATGACCATCATGGCGGCAAGCTTGACCACAGGCAGGGTATTGGGGCAGTAACTTATTCACAAGCATGAAGCAGAGAAAGCTAACTGGGAATGGCATGGGCTTTTGGAACCTCAAAATCCACCCCCCAGTGATAAACCCTTTAATGAAGCCACACCTGCTAATCCTTTCCCAAACAGTTCCACCAACGTTGGGGGAGGGGAACCAAGCATTCAAATATATGAGTCATTCAAACTACCATATCAAGACTGCTCAAATCAGTCTTTAGAAAGTGACTTAGCACATCAATTATTATCCATTACAAAATGGCAAGCCCTGAAAACACATACAAGTTACATGATACAAACTAAGTAGGTTATATCAGGAATATATCCGCATATACAAATACATCCATGTGTACAATAACAGTTGAGGAGAAACAGGCTGTGAATTTGAAGGAGAGTGAGGAGGGATGTATGTTAGAGTATGGAAAGAGGAAAGAAAAGAAACAAAGAATAAATGTGCAAAGAAAAGTGATGCAGAGAACATGTGTAGGGTCTTGTGTCTGATCTCGAGCATTCTCCTTTACCCAAATAAAACTTTTATACACCTCCAACTAGAGCAAATCAAATCAAATAACTGTGCATGAAAGGGGAGACTGTAGTTGCTAGACCTTCATATTGGAAACTGGCCACTGTACCTGTTAATGATTTGATATTCCTTGGTAAAGACATAACTGAAAAATAGACTGATTTGGCCAACCGTACTCAAACAGTGAAGTTAAGATCTCACTCTTGTTTCTCTATGTTCCCCCTCTGCCACTGAACTCCAAGACCTAGTCTTCATGTATACCACTGTTGCTATGCCATGGGTTTCAGCTAAGACTACCTTTTATTTTCTTTCTAAGAGTAATATACCATTTCAAAACTTCTATGGCAATTATGCTAAAAAAATGATACTAACTTGTACTATTTTTTTGTTATTTTCTTTTTTTTAAAAAAAAAAGATTTATTATTTATTTTATGTATATGAACACACTGTAGCTGTCTTCAGACACAGCAGAAGAGGGCATCAGATCCTGGGAATTGAACTCAGGACCTCTGGAAGAGTGATCAGTGCTCTTAACTGCTCCAGACCTTGTTGTTATTTTCAAGACAGGGTTTTTCTGGGCAGCCCTGGCTGACCTAGAACTCACTGTATAGACTAGATTGACCTCAAGCTCAGAGATCTACTTGCCTCTGCCTCCCAAGTGCTGGAATTAAAGGCGTGCATCACCACTGCCTAGCAACTTCTACTATTTTATAATAAAGGCTTGCTCTAACAAAAGTTAGCTTCTGAAGTACTATACTGGGCAACTAAAATGATGATATACAAATTTTCGGCAATGCTAAAATCACTAAAGGAGAAAAATCTAAAATAAACTTATTAACATGTTAGAAAGATCTTAAGATTTTTCTGTGTTGATATGGTTAGAGTTGGTTGAGGTAAAATATAGATGAAAGTATTCCTGAGTTTCCTCATCAGGCTTTTACAGTCTACTACATACCCTGGTGGAACTGAAGCCACTAAATAACACCAGTTTCATGTGTTGCATCCTTTAATATTCCAGCAAATTGGCTGGAGAGATAACTCTGTGGTTAAGAGTACATATTGTTCCTGTAGAGGGTCTGAGTCCAGTTCTTCCCACCCAGGTCAGGTAGCTTACAACTGTAATTCCTGCTCCAGGGTTAACCAAAATGATTGAGTGTCCTCCTCAGTCACTGGTGCGCCCGCGTGCGTACACACACACACACACACACACACACACACACCATTTAAAATAATATAAAGTTAACCTTTAAAAATGAAAGTGAAATGTAAAGAAAGTCCCTGTTTCACAGGAGACATCACCATTCCCAGTACCTTCATTCAGCTACCAAACTAGCTGGTCTTTGTTGTAGTTTCAAACTCCAACCTATAAGCGAGAAGCTTGGCTACCTAATAGACCCTTGTTGGGCCTCATAGATGGGAATGCCTTAGTTCTACAGTGTCGTTTCTGTTGCTCTGACTGATCTTGTGCCTTTAAACCACCTTCCCAACCCCTGCTAAGTTCAGACAACAGCATATATGTGCAAGCACTTGAGATCCATCTATAGAGTTTGCTTACTTTATTCATTCCCTCTTTATTTTCTGTTCTATATTCTCACTAGCTCCTGACTCATCTCTTGCTACACCAGACTTGCCAGTTGCACTATACTTTCAAAGCATTGAATATTTATGTTTTGTAGTGACAGAGATCTAGTCATCTCTTGTTCTTGACTGTGCAGACCAGGGTATATGTTCCCTCACATTGGTGGATGAAAAAGGGTAGTAATGTGATCTGAACGGCAGCTGTTTAAGTCTTGTGATATTTATGAACTATATTGATTCATTGGAAACTTTATGGTACTGTAGAAAGTTTCTACCGGTGGTTTCTGCTATAGGCAAGGAAACAAAATGGTTAAATACTGAATTCAGTTCCCAGCCTCCATGAAAGGTAGCTTACAACCACTTGTAACTCCAGATTCAGAAGGATCCAAAGTCTCTGGCCTTGACAAGCACTATTATTCACATGCACATACACATACACAGCCACATGTTTATACCATCTAGTGATTTGAAAATTGGAAGAGTATTGAGAAGGAATAGAAGAACAGAACTCCCTGGAACCTTATATTCTCCTAGAATGATTGACAACTGAGATTTCTCATTTTCCTCCAAGCATCAGCTTTTATAGCAACATGTCACTAATAATGGATGCTAAATGCAGGAGGCATCATCATGACATATCTATGATTGAGTAATGGACATTGGTTGAAGAAGTCTGGATGGTCCGGGATACTGATTACTATGACAGCAAGCTATATTCTCCTCATTTTAAATTTCATTAAATCTTTATCTCGGTTTTGAACTTAAAACGTCTGTCACATATCACTGCCTTTGAATAGCCTTAATTATGATATTTAGGAAAATTCTAACTCCCTATACAGCAGATGCCCAGATCAAAAGATGTCTCACACCAAACACAAATCTGATCAAATGCTCATGGTAGAAATTTGTCCCTGCATACTTTGACAATTCAAAAGCTTCTGACCTTTTAGGAAGAAAGGAAGCAACTCGTACACCTTGAAATACCACAACCTTAGACAATGATAATTGTTGTCTCGAAAGTGTGATCACATGTGAATTGCCAGACCCATAGTCAGCATTGCTGTGCTGAGTGATACCAGACTTCCTGTTGAAGGACAAGCCCCGAGAAAGATTCCAGCTACAGTTTTCCTTGCAAAGGTCTCCACCCTGTAGTATAAAGGCTATCAGGTGTTGGCTTTACAATTGGACAATCACTTGTCTCAAAACTCCCTAGCCTGCTGAGAGGTATTAGTCACCTTCTGGTGACCCCACACCTACTCTTCAAACTTGAGCTCAGTGCTTCTGACCTAGCATAATGACTAGGAGGGATGAGGAAGGGAAATTGGATCTAGATGAAGGTATTGTTAACAGAGAACCTGCTAATTTTCACAGAGGAACTTGGCCTAAGGAAAAACTCATCTGTTCTTTTGTTTGTTTGGTTGGTTGGTTTGGTTTTTGGTTTTTTGGTTTTTATTTTCCAGACAAGGTTTCTCTGTGTAGCCTTGGCTGTCCTGGAACTCACTCTGTAGACCAGGCTGGCCTCAAACTCAGAAATCCACCTGCCTCTGCCTCTGTCTCCTAAGTGCTGGGATTAAGGGCCTGTGCCACCACTGCCCAGCTCATCTGTTCTTATAGGGTTAAAAATTAGAGTCTACCTAGGTTTTCCTTCTTAATAAATATTGCAAGTAGTGATGCATAATTCTAACTCTGTCTTCTGTCCACCAAGAATAAATGCCAGCTAGAGTGCATTTTTCTTCAGTAGTGCATGAATCTCTTGTAACATCACTAATTTGTCATATTCCTCAATAGAACTAATAAAACACAAGTATCATCCAAGCCATTTGAGGTACTGAGTAATGTTCAGATAAGCACCTGATGTTCTCTGACCTTAAATTGTAGAAAATAGGCATTAATTAGAACAAAGCAGTACTAGAAGAGAAATGGTGTTGTTCTACACAAATATAGAAAAGGATTATCTTGTATAATATTTAAATGACATTGAAAAAGATGAAGAGATACTACTTAAGTGACTAAGCAACAGCTCAGGAACCTGAGTTCCTAGGTGTGATGGTTTGAATGAAAATGGCCCCCTAGGCCAATCAGGATTGGTACAATTAGGTGTGGCCTCATTGGATTAGGTGTAGCCTGGCTGGAGGAAGTGTGTCATTGGGGATAGGGTTTGAAATTTCAGATGCTCTACTAGATTCAATGTTACTGTCTTCCTGCTGCCTGTAGATCCAGATGTAGAACTCTCAGCTCTTTCTCCAGCACCATATCTGCCTGTAGGCTGCCATGCTTCCTGCTATGATGCTCTGAATTGTAAGCCAGCCCCAATTTCTTTATAAGATTTTTTTGTAGTCATGATATCTCTTCACAGCAATAGAAACCATAACTAAGTCACTGGGTTATATTCCTGGGGGTATGACCTTGAACTAGTAACTTGCAATCTAATTATTCAAATTTGGGTCTATAACTGCTATATGTTTGTTTTGATGTAAAGTTGTCTATTAGGTTTTTCAGAAAATTTGAGCAAATATGAGGTAGGCAGATAGATTATTATAAAAGCCCAGGAATGGTATAGTCCTGCCCAAGTCCAAAGGTAGCAGAAGACTGATATCTGCTCAAAAACAGCTCCAAGCCTACTGGATGAAGAAGGCAGATTCTCTTTCTCAGCCTTTTAATTCTACTTGAGCCTTCAGTAGTTTGGGTGTGGCCACTAACATAGGAAAGAACCATTTTCATTTCTCAGTCCAGTAATTAGAACACTCATCTCATCCAGAAAGCGCACCCACAGACACACCCAGAAATATGTTTAGCTACATTTTGATTGGACAACCTGTAGTCCAAGCCAAGTTAATACATAAACTTAATCATCACAACATAAAACACCTCTAAATTATAAAATTTAGTTAAATAGCTTCCATAATTGTCATAGCAATCAGAAAGAATTGTTATGGAAATCACTCTGCCAATGTTTGATTGTTTTCCATCTGAAACCCATCCTATACTTCTGTTTTAGAATGGGGACTGCAGAGGCTACACTTATTCTCTCCCACTTGGCTCCTTGTTAGGCTCCAAGGTTCTGATAACCAGGGCGCAAGAGAGAGAGGAGAGAGAGCGAGAGCGAGAGCGAGAGCGAGAGAGAGAGAGAGAGAGAGAGAGAGAGAATGCAAGGCTTTCACTGCATGTTTATTGTTTCTACAAAGATTACCCAATAACCCATCTTTAAAATTCCAGCAATTGCAGGTTTATTGAGAGGCAATCCTTATTCTCACTTTTTTAGAATTGACAAAACAAGGCTTATTCTATCCATCTCAGAGAAACAGTATGAGCCAGCCAACAATACAATCTCCTCAGAGACTGGTTGCACCAAGCTCCTTCCTCTCAAAATCAGCAGTAGTGTGTTGGGCCCTCTTCTGAGTATGGGCCTATATGCCAGCCTGATCTAGACAATTTCTCACTGAGATTCTCTTTTCAGGCGATTCTAGGTTGTATCAAGTTGACAATTAGAACTAATCATTACAACTCCATCTCTTGTCAACTTGACACACAAATATATCACTTTTAAGCCATAATTTTGTGCTCCTTGTCCTCAAAGTCCTCAAGTTTATCCCATAATATAAAGTAAATTTAACTTCAAAAGTCCCCAGTGTTTTAAATTTTTACTTTATTTTTATTTGTGTGCATGCGTACATGCAGGTACGTGTGGATCCTCTGTAGCTAGAGTTACAGGCAGCTGTGATTTACCTGACATGGATGCTGGGAACTAAACTCTAGTCCTCTGCAAGAACAGTAAAAGCTTCTAAATGCTGGGCCATGTCTCCAGCCCCAAACATCCCCAGTTTTTAAAAATGTCAACTCTTCAAAAGTCCAAAGTCTCATTACTGTGAGTTTCTATAAAATAAAAAAGAAACAAGTTATAAACTTTCAACATATTAGCAAAGAGTAAACATTCTGATTCCAAAATGGAAGATCTGGGCAAATGGTACCAAATCAAAACTAAAATCCATCAGAGAAGATATCAAATCACCAATGTCCAGCATCTGGGGCTTGCAATATAATCATCTGGGCTCCAAAGTGCTTCACTAACTTTACTTATCCAGCTCTGCTGTATGTACATAAAGCTTCTCCTTTATGCTTGGGCTGGCACCACCCCACACCTTCAGCTCTCTTTGAAAGATGTTCCATTGTCTTGGCACCTCCAGTGTCCTAGAGTCTCCAATGCAACTGAGGCTTCACTTCCACAATGGCTCCTTCTGCAGGAACCAGGGACTCCCACTCTGCTACACAATTCCTGGCCTTGGCTGTTCTCCATGACTCCCTTAATCCTGCATTTTTCATGCCTACAGAATTATATTATGTGGATAATATTTAGTTTTCATTGCCAATTCTACTGCCAAATCGAGATGTTTGTAGCATGGCCTCCTTGGACCATAGCTCTTTACTATCTACTGTGTGCTGACTCTGAGGAAATACTTTACAATTGTCCCACTAAAAAACAACAAATTTTACTTCATTTGTGCTGAGCTGTAACAATCACAGCTGCTTTTTCAGTCCTTACCTTATCTTTACATATACATTTTAATCTAAAATATCACACAAATAGCCCTTCTCCCTTTTGTCAATAGATTTGTTTCTCTCTAAACCCTATGAGTTGAGTCTCACCTGTCCATGTTTCTCTCAGCATTGCTTTTTTTTTTTCTTTTAGGAATTCTTTTTAAAAGATATATTTATTTTTACGCATGTGAGTACACTGTTGCTGTCTTTAGACGCACCAGAAGAGGACATCAGATCCTATTACAGATAGTTGTGAGCCACCATGTGGTTGCTGGGAATTGAACTCAGGACCTCTGGAAGAGCAATCAATGTGCTTAACCACTGCGCTGTCTCTCCAGCCCTCTCTCAGCATTCTTATCATCCAATCTCCCACCAAAACATCCCACTAAGGTCTGTGGGCTAGCTAGTTTTGTGTCAACTTGACACAAGCTAGCTTCATTTTGAAAGAGTGAATCTTATGAGAAAATGTCCCTACCAGATTGGCATGTGGGCACCCGTATGGTAGGTATTTTTTGTAGGCTGATGATTGGCATCGGAGGGCCCAGCTCACTGTAAGTAGAGCCACCTCTGAACTGGTGGTCCTGGATGTTATTAACAAAGCAGGCTAAGCAAGCTAGTAAGTAGCATTCTTCCAATGTCTCTGCTTGAGTTCTTTCCTCCAGATTCTTGCCCTGATTTTCCTTCAGGAAGAGCTGTGATCAGGACATGTAAGCAGAAATAAACCCTTCTCTTACCAAGTTGGTTTTGGCCATGGTGTTTTATCAAAGCAGTGTAAACCCTAACAAAACCCTCTTTGCATCTAGCGTTCAACAACATTTCCAACCTCCATACCAAATGTTTCCATGTTCTTCATGCATAAACAGTTCAAGGCATAAAGGCCATACGATCAGATCTATCAAGCAGCAACTCTACTCTTTTTATTAATTTCTGTTCTGGTTTCATTTCTGGTGCTGTGGCAAAATACCTTGAACAAAAGCAACTTGGGGAAGAGATGGTTTATTCAGGTTACAGACCTAGGTTACAATCCATAATTTTGGAGAAACCCAGGCAGAAACATGGAAAGGACATGCCCATGGGTCAATGATCTGGACAGACAGTCCCTCACTGAGTCTCTCCTCCAAGGTAATTCTAGGTTGTGTTAAGTTGAAAATGATAATTAACCATCACACATATTTGCAGACTTTCCAAAGTAACCAAAGTAGTCAGCCACAAATGCATAGACTCTAAAACACATGAAATTTACTATAAAGCCACTATTAAGGAGAGAGATCTTGGTGGCGCACATCTGCAATCCCATTACTTGGGAGGTGGAAGTGGGAAAATCAGGAGTTCAAGATCATCCTTGACTGTCTATTGAGTTTGAAGCCAGCCTGGGCTACTTGAAGCCCTATTTCAAAAACTGAGGGAGAAAGGTCTTATTAGAGAAGGAGATAAAGGGGAGAAAGAGAGAGGCTGATATTCTAGACAGGATTATAAAATGGGTTTTGATACAGGAACTGTTTAAAATATTTATGTTATTTACAAATGTAAGGGTTGAAGATTCAGGAAAGGAGATGAATACAGTCATGGATCAGAGAAGGAATGCTGGGTATGAAGAAAGGAACTTTTATGGCTCTCTAGAGAAAGAAAGACATGATGCCACTGGACATAAATACTGTGTGTGGTAGGGAAAGGGAGGACAGAGAGTTGAGAAAGTTGTATCTTAGAATTGCAGGATTACTCATAATGTGAATTGCAGCTTGAATTATCTTTTGTTAGAGGCAGTAATGGGCTTAGAGATACACAGAAGGTAGGGCAAAGGTGAGGATTAGAGACTAAATCTGTAGCAGCGCAGAGCTGTGTGTGGTTGTTTTCTCTTGAAATACACTTAAAGAAGACAAAAGGTGAGATTAATACAAATTTATGTTGTACCAAGAAGATTCTTTGAGCGGTTTAAGAGATTGGTCAAAGGAGATTGCTATAGGAGAAGAGACAGAACTGACTGTGAGGAAAAAAAGAGGGTGAAAAAGTTGAAAGCAAAAGAAACTGTGATTACAGAGCATATCCTGTAGTTTTGTATTCGTGGAGTAGATTATTTCTACAATGTGATACGATATAGTACGCGGTTATGAGTGTGAAGTTTAAGGAAGACGATAGGAGAGACCACTGTAAGTGAAGTCAGGGGAATAAGTAAGGATATTGTATGGCTTGTAACCCCTAACATTACAGTCACTAGCTTACTTTTGAAATAGTTGTCTATCTATATGTCCTTCCTTCCTTCCTTCCTTCCTTCCTTCCCTCCTTCCTTCCTTTCTAAAACTAGAAAACCAGATCTGGTCTCTTAACTCATTACATAACCCAGGCTGGCTTAGAACTCATCATCACCCCTCCTGAGTGTTGGAATTACAGATGTCACTTACTATTTCCAACTGAATATCGCTTATCAGTCAAAATGTGAGTTGCAGAGAAACAGAGAGTCTGGGATCTAGGTTTACTGGAAATGTTGGGGAGTAGCCAAGAGGTTGCCTGATGAAATTAAAATGACAGAGGAGAAGAGTAATGGTCTGAAAACAGTAATTAGCATCTAGAGAAAAGATCCTATCACCAGACCCTACGAACAAAAGACTAGGAGAGTGAGCCTGCAGCCTGGCTGCAAAGGAAACAGAACCCTTGGGGCTTCCATTGTTAAGTTCTGCAGCCTTTGAAGCCCCATCTCCTTAGACTGAAGTAAACTTAGTTCCTTTCACAATCTCATCCTAAACACATGTTTTCAACCCGTTTCTTCTGCCAACTCCGTGGTGGATATCGCGGGACAATTTTTAATTGATAAAATCAGAATTTAACATTAAAATATCCAATCAAGCCCCCCTCCCCCAGCTAGGAATATAGTTACTTTTAGGTGGAATTGCGTCTAAGTGACTTTATATAATGCTTCTTGGGAATTGTTGGTTTTGAAAGGTAACACAAAACCAAATACATGGATTGCTAAAAAACTTTCTCATATGCTATGGTAATTTAGAAGTTGGTCATGTTCATAGATGAAGGTATGCTGATGCTGCCGTTACTAAGCTCCATCCCATTAGCCACTCACTTAAATGGTAATCCGTCCCTGGGCACCTATTAAGAGTACAGCTCTGTACTTTGGTTCTGTGATGGGTACAGAAACATAATGAAATATGATCTATATTTCATACAGCTTTTAGTCTCTTTGGAAGAAGACTTATACCTGAAACAACCCTGAAGACAACATGTAATGACTTGTCAAACTTTAGGATGTAGGAGTTCTGAAAAAAGAATGATCACTGGATTGGCTAGGCAGAGTTATCCACACCTTTAATCCCGGCATCTGAGAGGCACAGATAGATGGATTTCTGTAAGAATGAGACTAACTATGGTCTGCACATTGAGTTCCAAGGCAGCCAGGACTGCATAGAGAGATCCCGTCTTAACAAACAAATAAATGCAACAACAAAACAAAACAAAAAACTAAAGAGGAAGAAGAGGAAGAGGAAGAAGAGGAGGAGGAAGAGGAAGAGAAGAAGAGGAAGAAGAAGAGGAGGAGGAGGAGGTGGAGGAGGAAGAAGAGGAAGAGGAAGAGAAGAAGAAGAGGAAGAAAAGGAAGAAGAAGAATCACTAGATTAAGGTAGGTCTAAAGAGAAGCTTCAGGGAGACAGACATTTACCTACAGCTACATTGCTGTACCACATAGAACGATTAATATATCTACAATAGCACTCAGAATGCTTTTTATGAAATTAATCTTATTTTAAAAACTTATTTGTACATATGTACAGGTTTTAAAATTTGTTTTAGTTTTGATCTTATGGGGGGCGGGCTTTGGGAGGTGTTGTTGGTTTATTTTTTTGGTTTTTGTTGTTAGGTTTTTTTGTTTGGTTTGCTTTGCTTTGCTTTGGTTTTTCAAAATAGGGTTTCTGAAAGGTAGACTTGACTGTCCTGGGAACTCACTCTGTAGACCAGGCTGGCCTCAAGCTCAGAGAATCACCTACCTCTGCCTCCTAAGTGCTGGGATTAAAGCTGAGCACCACCACTGCCTGGAATATGTGTGTGTTTATGTGAATGTGTACCACATGTGTGTGGGTGCCTGTAGAGGCCAGAAAAAGTCGTTGTTTTCTCTGGATGTGGAGTTGCAGGCAGTTGTGAGCCACAGGACACAGATGCTCAGAACTGAAATCCTAGATGAACAGGAAGTGCTCTTAACCACTGAACCATCTCTCCAGGCCCTAATTAATCTTATTTTTGACTAATACATAATATATATATATATATATATATATATATATATATATATATATATATA
>JADRCH010007414.1:1806654-1835640 GCA_019843965.1 Rhynchomys soricoides
ATATATATATATATATATATATATATATATATATATATATATATATATATATATATTTGTGAGGTACAAGGTAATGTTTTGACTTATCAACTCAGGTAATTTGCATATGGTGAATATTGTCAAAATGCCATAAACACCTTGTGACATATATGTGTAAACTCCAGACATCTTATTGTGTTATGGACCAGCAGAATTGTTATTTTCATCTAACTATAACATTCTACCCAATGGCTACCCTCTGCTACACCTCCTTCTCTTACTCGTTGGGAAGATTTGATTATGCCAGGCACTGTGCTACAGAATCATTGACACCCCTTCTTACCATACTTCACTCTCTAAAGTGGGAACGACTCTTATCTCTACATCACAGCTGAAGACCCAAAGTTCCACTAGTTTGAATGTTCTTCTCAAGGCAACAAAACTGGTAGGTGGTATATATAGCCAGACTTCCGTTGGGAGCTACAGACTGTATTTCTTACACCCCATTCTATTGCTTCTTGTGACCCTAAGAAGCCATAACAAAGAGCAACAATTATAATTTCAATCAGTCATTGACTGCTTAGATAATCTCTAATCTTCCATTAAGATAGATGTACTAGTTTTCTAGGGCCACTAGAACAAAGTACCACAAACTCTGCAGCTTAAATGGTAGAAACGCACTGTATTGTACTTCTTGACTTTGGAAGTTCAGGGTTAAAGTTTCCACAGAATCAGATTCTCCTGGTTTGTTGTGATCTTTGCCATTGCTCAGCTTATAGACACATCATGGTGTATTCAACTTTATGTAGTGTCCTTTCTGTATGTGTATATCTGTTTCCCAATTTTCTCTTTTTAAATGATACCATTTGTTTTATCTGAGATTATCCAGAAATAAAGAACCAGAACCAATATGAGACATAGATGTATGAGAAAGAATTTATTAGGAGAAAGGGTTTTATATAAGTACAGATGCCTAGTAGTCCCATGATATGCCATTTACACGCTGGAGAACCAGGAAACGGATACCATGGCTCAGTCCAAGTCCAAAGGCAAGAGAACCAGGGGAGAACAACATAATTCTTATTTTAACTTTGAAGGCTTGAGAGCTTGGAGGTTTGTAGATGCAAACTTCAAGCTCAGAGGACCAGAGTTCTGCTGTCCAAGGGCAGAAGAGGCATGTTCTAGCTGCAGACGGTAGTGTGAAAATGCCATTTTTTCTGTTTTTCATTTTGTCTGGGGTCCAGTAAATTGGATGGTGCCCAGTCACAGTGGATGAATGTCCATATTTTTCCCACTGCTTTAATACCTATCTCTTCTGTGAACACTCACAGATGTACCCAGAAATTTCTTTACCACTCATCTGATTTCCCTTAATCCAGGCAAGTGAACTCCTATAATTGAGTATATATCAGTCAGATTAAGATCTATTCTAATGATGTCATTTTAACCTAGCAGAGATCCCTAGTCTAGGTAAGGTAACATAAATAGGTATTAAGGTTTCAAGATATAAATTTGGGGAAATTATATAATTCAGTCCATAAAATGTATCATTATTCTGTCTGGCCCTCCCTCTCCCTTCCTTCCTCCCTCCCTTTCTCCCTCCCCTCCCCCTTCTCCAGCTGTCAGATGTCCTAGGTCATACAATTACTGTGTGTTACAGTCAAGGATTTACACTTAAGTTAACCTTTCTCTAAAACCTTTGATATACCCTTTCTTAAGTCTGGTCTCTGTTAAAAGCTGTTGTTTGTGTACCAAGGCTAGAGCTCTGAAATTTCCTTGCAGATTTCCTTCTAGAAAATAAATTTATTCCCAGCGTAGTTAATGGCTGAGCTTCTAGCTTTTCACAAGGTCATTTCATTCCTGCATTAGTCTCTATTTTTAGCAATACTACCCATCAATGTCCAAAGTACATTCACAGATATTGCCTATTTAGTTTACATAAATCAATATATTGACACGAAATAGAAATTTCTTCATTTATCAGATGAGAAAACTGAGACACAAAGTGGTTCAATCATTTGTCTAATTTTGCATAGTTCTAAATGCATTTCTGTGAATGGAACATAAGCTTGTCATACTCTAAGAAAAGCCAATACTGCCTTCACCACAGAACCTTGGGCCCTGAAGTTCCTGTGAAAGAGGCCTAGAACTCCAGGCATTGGGAACTGGGTATGTGTCTCCCATAACCTGTCCTTGGATTCCAGCTCAGAAGCTGGGGCCAAACTGCTCACTATTGGCCCATTCTGATGCCCATGGTCTCCCAAGGTATTGCCTAGCACTGAACCTATGCTCTTAGCATTTCTGCTTCCCCCAAAACAAGAGCAGTTCCATATTCTAGTATTCCTGCACTGTTCTGAACTAGTCTCTGCTAGCCATATCCCAGCATATGACATAGCAGAGCCAGTATCTTCAACATGAACCAGTCAAGTGGAAGGAGCTAGAGCTGCTTGTCTTTGCTGTTTTCTTGGGGACCTTTGACAGGCAGGAGGAAGCCAAAGAAGCTGGAGCTTTGTAACTAGCACATACTTTCCCCAGAGATCTACCTCTGCCATACCAGGGAACTGCCTAGTATTAGATCCTAGCCAGTAAGGTGGCATTTGTTGGTTGGTTGGTTGGTTGGTTGGTTGGTTGGTTTGTGGGACAGCATTCTGAAGTAAGAAAAATGCCAGCAGGAAAGGCCTAAGTGTGAGGGAATGGTGTAGATGAGAGGAAAGAGAGGAGAGTCTACAGAGTTGTAGAATGTTAGTGATAAGTCAGGAGAATATGAAAAAAGAAGGATGAAATGAGGGGACCAACATACTAAAGGGAAATGGAGAAAGCTTGCAAGTTCTTCTTGAAGTACAACGTTCATTCAATCCCAATGGGGAAATCTACCAGAGCAGCAGGACCACCAGGATCACCACATCTCCCTAATGTTCCAATTTTCCTCATCCCCAGATGGTCTGTGGGTTTCCTAAGCATACACATCTCAAGCTGCAGCTTCTAGGTGCCAGCTTCTAACACCTGGCCTTAGTGTGAGAGACGGGGACCCTTTCACAACAAGCTGAGAAGGTTTGTTTTGTTTTGTTTTGTTTTTTTAAAATTTCTCATGAAGACATCGTGCCCCAAATTGCTGGGGATGCTGTGATCTGCCACTGGACATTCCCTTGGCATGGATTTTGGCAGGAAAGGCCCAGACTGGGCAATAATCCAGGGCAGACAGTGCTGGCTAGAGTCCCAGTTCCCTGACCTGGCCCACTGCCCTCCTTGGCTATCAGACAACATTCGCAGAGCCTGCAGACATCTGTGTGCCCATAGGAACAGCTAGGGGGCTGCAGGATCTAGAGACACAAAAGGGTCCCCTTTGTCTCCCTCTGTCCTCACTAATGGCCCGAGTCCCTTCCCAGGGCAGCAGCTGGGTGTTTGGGAGGGAGTGGGGGCAAGACTTGGCCTCTGACCAGAAGAACACAAGGCTGCCCTTAAAGAGGTGGCCCAGCTGTTGGGAATGAACACACAGGTGCACACGAGTGGCACCAACGCTCACCCATACTTCTCCTCCCCTGATGGAGGTGAGGGCTATGGGCCAGACCAAGGTATCCCTGCCCACGTTATAGAGAATATATCATTTGTCTCCTGATCCTGTGTCATGTGTAGGATCTAACAGGCACAGCCTTCCCACCACTTGCAAGGAATCTCCATCACGATGTATCATAACTTACAAGGGACATTCACCTGCGGGCAGCCTACTTTCACATGCTCACCCATGTGTACTGTTCTCCTAAGAGAGCTCCAGACCTGTCCCCTTACATTGATTTCATCTGCTCTCTGTTTGCCCTTTCCCAGGAGCAGCTCTCTTCAGTGACATCATTCTACTCACCTTGACTCATCTCTCCATTGTCCACACCCTACCTACCACCTGTTCCCCGTACACATGCACATTCTGTTACCAGGCCATGACCTGGGGTTCTGAATCAACCATTCTGGAAAGAGTCTGCTTCCCAGCGTCTTACAGTGACAGAAACAGCCTTCAGAAGTATACGAGTAAGTGCCTGACTCTGTAACTGACAGGACAGCTTGTGTTAAGGTTGACAGAACAGTAAATTAACAGAAGAGTAATTCTCCCCTCGCAGTGACAGAAGGGGATGGTCAAGCTGTGATCCAGTGTTTTGTCATTTCTACTTTAAATTACACTACTTTTTAAACGGTGAAGCCAACAGAAGTGTGACCTAAAGTTTGACGCTGGGCCCTTCAGCTATTTGTTGGTATATGGTAGCAGCTTCCTCCAGCATGTACATCAATGCACTGTTAGATTCATCAAAACAGTCTTACAGCAATATAACACTGATCAGAAAACTCAGTGAGCTGTATGATTTTCCTTACAGCAGACCCAAACGCAATGTTGTCCCCCGGCCCAGCAACCCCAGGTGCAGATCACTGTTGAAGAAAGTGTAGTGGGACATATCTCTAAACCACGAAAGAGCACTAAGTTGTGAGAGAAGCTACAGAGAAAGTGTAGTGGGACATATCTCTAAACCACGAAAGAGCACTAAGTTGTGAGAGAAGCTACAGTCATAGGTCCCATATTAAGCAAGGGCCACAGCCCTTTGCTTGGTGAAAAAAAAAAAAAAGGTCCCAGACAGCCAAAATGAGATCCTGGTTGCCTGAATTCAACCATATAGATATGGACTACTCAAAGAGTCAGGCTGAATATTGTTTGTTGCCTTAGTGTATTACAAAGTTTCCTTGCCTGAAATGTAGTGCCCAACCACCAAAGGCCTGTAGGCATTCATATTGATTCCTAGCATTATACCTGCTTTGCTCTATTGAGTAGGGAGTTTGACTCTTGAAAGATATTTCTCAAGGTGAGTTCCCATGAGGTTTTGCTATTAGGAGGTACTCACTACAGACAGGGGAGGGAAAAAAAAGAAGAGAAATTAAGAAATTTCTTACTTGTGTTTCTCTATCATCTAGGGGACCATATGTCCCATTTTTGTCCAGGACTTTTCTGGCTCATGGCTCAGGGCATCTGTCTCCTCCTCAGATATCTTCTTTTGTGGCTTCAGCTTATGCCCTGTTCCAGACGATGGTGCCTTGGTACCAAGTGCTACCGGGTGATCCCAGCCCCTGGGCTCTGTACCGGGTGATCCCAGCCCCTGGGCTCTGTAATTTGTCCATTTCCTTTGTCCTTCAAGTCTCCTGGTGGTAGCAGCTTTTTGTTCTGCCTCAGTGTCCAGGCTGACTCTCTATCCTCTGTGGTCACTCAGGTCTTTCTTCACCTATGTCACCACTTCAAGGTATTGAATCCTCAGAGATGTTTACTCCTGAAAGTAGTTTCTGGTTTATTGCTTAGATTCTGACCAATGCAGTAAGGACAATAATGCTTACTTTATAGTGTTATCATGAGGATTAAATTAGTTAAATAAACCACTCACAGCCAATGGTTGGCACATGGTAATAGCTTGTTAAATGTGAGTTGTTGTTATTATTAGTGTGGTGCGAAATAACATTTACTGCACACTTGCCATGTGCCAGGCTAATCACTTTACAACCACAGTTGTATTCAGGCTTTTATTATCTTTTACCTGGGTGAACAGGTCTTGAGCTAATTGCTTTGGAAACCGGTTTGCATCTCACACCTAGAAATTCTTAGAATCTTATGAAACACTTCCCTCAGAATCTAAATTTTTATTTGTTTTAGCTGTCCAGGTCTCAGGACATTAAAAAAATGAAAACAAAATCAAACTCCCCTCAAAGACTGTAATTTGCATATGATGGAGGATATGATTTAGCGGGCAAGACTGGCCTATCAGCCAGCTGATCAATCCCAGTAGTTGGCAGTGCCTCCTATAGAGTCCAGCAGAGATGTAGAGTAGAAGGACGGAGGGAAGGAATGGGGAATATGGCAGAAGGGGAATGTGTGAGTGTTGTGCAGCTATTTCCTTGGAATTGAAATGTTCCATCCTAGAATGAGGCTCATTACTACTCAGGAAGGAAACAAAAACCTACAAGGCTCAGGAAGTAAGTGAAATTACAAGTCTCAGGAAACTCTTGAAATGTACAGGAAATGCAAGGCTCCTCCTCAGTTTTATGCTAATGATAAGGACAGCTGAGGTGGGAGGTTTTCCAGCCCACTGAGCTGCCCCCATGAATGCAGTTTTATGAGTTGTCACCTATATTGGGTGGGCTTTTTGGTTGTGCAGTGATCTCTGACTTACCCATGCTCCTGTAAGTGACCCGAATAAACTCTCTGGTTCATTAAGCTAGATTTGAGTCAAATAGTTTCTCTGGCCTGTGGTTAGCACGCATCTTCGTTTATGTTTCTCTAGAAAACATCACACAACACTGGATTTAGATCTAATCTAAATCCATCAATCTGTATTTTGTATCTACTACTTCCTATCAAAAGGTAGGGAAGACACTTTTGACCATTCTCTACTTCAGTTTTCTCACATGGTAATGGGGCATTTTAAGAATGGGTACAAATCTCCTGGGGATTACTTTGATGAGGATGAGTGACAATATTTGTAAGGTGCTTTTAAGAGTGGCTGGCAGATATTAAACATGTATTTGTTAAATGGGAACAAAGTAAAAATACATTTAATTAGAAGGAAGAATCACTTGTCACTTAGTTGTACCTACAAGTGTTAGGAAAGGCTTCACTAGGGCATTGCAACGTGTTTTGGTTTGGATTCGAACCGAACGGTTCTCCATAGGATCATGTGTTGAGTGTTTGCTCCCCAATTGATGGTGATGGTTTGGGAGCTAGTAAAACTTTAGCAGGTAAGAAGCAGCTGGAAGAAGTAGGACATTGGAAGGTTACAGTGGGTTCCTGACCCCTTTTCCCTGTCTTTGCTCCATAAGTAGGAGGAGCCATTGCTACATGTTCCCCTTACCATGATATTCTGTCTCACTGTGACCCAGAATCAGCAGAGCCAGAGCTTATGGAGTTGAACTTCTGAACGATAAACCAAATACTTCCTTCCTCTCTTAAGTCACTTATGTCAGGCATTTTGTCACAAACATGAAAAGTCTAAAGCAGAAAGGAAAGCTCCTCAAGAAACAGGGCTTTTATTTATTTATTTTATTATTTATTTATTTTTTCATTTAAAGAAGGAAATATCCCAAGAGAACAGGGACTCCACAGGAAGACCAACAGAGT
Organism: Rhynchomys soricoides; assembly: GCA_019843965.1. Classification (NCBI taxonomy): domain Eukaryota; kingdom Metazoa; phylum Chordata; class Mammalia; order Rodentia; family Muridae; genus Rhynchomys; species Rhynchomys soricoides. The sequence continues at coordinate 1,813,772 of JADRCH010007414.1, forward strand.
CAACTAACCTGGATCCTTGAGGGCTTTCAGAGACTCAACCACTAACCAAAGAGTGGACACAGGCTGGACCTAGGCCCTCTTGCACATATGTAGCAGATGTGCAGTTTGGTCTTCATGCGGGTTTGCCAACAAATGGAACGGAGGCTCTCCCTAAAGCTGTTTCCTATCTGTAGATCCTGCAACCCTAACTGGGCTGCCTTGTCTGGTCTCAGTGGGAAAGGATGTGCCTAGTATTGTAGTGACTTGATGTGCCCAGGGTGGGGAGTAGGTTGGGTTAGGAGGGGTAGTGTGTGCAGGGGGGAGTGAGGAGGGAGAAATGGAGGGAGGATCTGCATGAGGGGTTACTGGGAGGAGAGAGGGGGCTGATATTGGGATATAAATTGAATAAATAAATATTTTTTAACGAAGAAGGGGGTATTGTAAATTCATAGAAAAGGTACTCGCAAAGTCACCAAGTCATGAAACAGCTTGGGATGTCTAGACAGTAGTAAAAAGGTAGCAGCTTCAGTTTACACAGCAAGTGACAAGGCTCAGAGGTTCAAGAAAGACCTGGACAAATGCAAGCCAACAGCAATGATTCAGATACAGGGCTTTTCCATCTTGGATATGTTTGGCAATGCTTTGAATCTCATTCTGAGGCATTTACATTTCATTCTGAAAAGAAATAGCCAATAAAAGACTTGAAATGGGAGAGGACGTATGTGTAACACACATGTAGAAAAGAATCTCTTGTCAAAAGGATCAATTTGGGAACATTTGATGCTTCAGGCACCAAACCGATGAGGTACAGTGAGCCTTGAGCAAGTATCCAATAAACAGTGAGTGCCCCGAGAGAGACAACTAATTGGTTTTTCAAGTATTTCCATGTGGTCTAAATATTAGGTCCACACCATTCAGGTAAAAGTAGGTGGTCAAAATTATCCCTCTATTTCTGAAGTCCAAATTTTAAGTGCTTTAGACAATACTTCTAAAAAAAAAAAACAGACAGAAAGGACTAATTTTGGGGTAGCAATCATGGGCCAGTTTAGCTTTAGTTACAAAAAGAACATATCCAGGTATTTATTATATATTTTACTTAATCAGAAAAACATCACAGTTCTACCCATTTATTACATGATAATAGAAAGTAGTAGATCATTTAATTTGGACTGCAAAAATCAGTAGACCTGCATGATGATTAATTCCAAAATCAATTATTTGAATTTGTTTGGCTGTTACTTGATTGATCCTCATGTGTAAGGCACACTGATTGTGGTGGACACAATTTACAGATGAGAAAATTGAAGAGCTGAAAATTTATGTTTAGCCGAAGGCTAAACATCTTATAGAAAAATGTTATTATCAGCCAAATCACCTGAGTCCAAGACAACATTGGATGTAAAGCCATCATGGGTGGCTTGGACTACTATAGTAGCTTACTTGTCTCCCTGAATTCACTCTGCTCTCTAATGTATTCTCCACATTGCAACTAAAGTGATTTCTTTCTTTCTTAATCTTTTTACATTTTTAAATGTATTTATTCCTTCTTCATATATTACATCCCTACTGCAGTTTTTCCTCTCTCCACTTCTCCCAGTCCCTCCCCCCCATCTCCCCTTTCCCCAGATCCACTCTTCCTCCAGAAAAGGGCAGGCTTCCCACGGATATCTTCAGAACATGGCATAGCAAGTTACAATAAGACCAGACACAAACCCTCACATAAACCCATATGTCAATGCTGGACAAACCAACCCAGTAGGAGGGAAGGATTTCCAAAAGCAGGCACAAAACCAGAGATAGCATCTATTTCCTGTTAGTGAATCCCACAAGAACACTAAGCTACACAACTGTAACATTTGTGCAGAGGACTTAGAGTGATTTTTAAGAGTTCCCTGTCACTCCGTGATTTAATAAGCCACCCAATGGAAAACCCTATACCCCCTGTTTTGCCTCAGTGTTCCTGCAGTTCAAAGCTTCTTAGGCTTGTAAAGGGAAACCTAACCTCAAGAGAACATAAAATAGCAACAATAAAAAATGTACTTATCAATTAAGTTAACTGGAAAGGCAAATTTTGGATAACATAAAACCCATCGTTTAAAGAACTGGAAGAACTAAAGCATAATTAATAATAATAGAAAGGAACATCATATAGTGATTTAGAGAAGAGGCATTGAGCTCAGACAAGCCCTGGCTCTACCAAGTCCTGGCTTGGCCATGCCTTTGAACAAGCTATTTGAACTTGCTTAGTTTTGTTTTCTCCACTGTAAAATGATGATAGCAGAACCCACCCCAGAGAATAGCTGTAAGAGTCCAAACGGAGGATGCATTCAGTCACTTAACTAAATGCTAACACTCCATAGAACATTGATAAAGTGCGCCTAACCTAATCGTAATTATGATAGAAGACACCTAAAAAGTTTTCTCAACGTGATGACAACTGGCTGAAGTATGATAGAGAATGGCATGTTCGGAACTACTCCCTCCATCCCTCCCGGGTCACAAAAGATATCAAGGGGTTTGAGTATAGTAAACGAAACTGAGGAATATATGGGCGTGGTTACAGGCAAGCTTCTTGGCCCCTTGGCTCCTTAGCTTTCTTGTCAATACAAGAGGTCCCTAGCCTCAGATCACAAAGGTTGTAGTAAATTATTGAAATGGCATCCTGCTCCGAAAGTGCTTGGACCTTGGTGAGTGTTGTTACCATTGATCTTGCTGCTATTATCATCATCATCATCACCACCATCATCATTATTATTATTCCAGAGCTTTTGCAACCCTTAGTGGCCCCTGCGAGCTGCAGTGGTCAGAACCCCTGGGTGCATCATCCAAGCAGGTTCTTAGGCTTCTAAATTCGATGTCAAGTGAACTTCTGGGCCATTTAAAACACAAAGGCGAGGCAAGGGGGCCCCTGAAGTGCCCCGGATTTTCAAAGGGAACGCCGATGCCTGCAAGAAGTCCTGATGCCCAGAGCATCTGAAGTGACACGGTGGGGAAGCTAGCACCACCCCATCCCACCTCTGGCCAGCAGGTCACCAAGACGTCGCCGGGCCCACCGGTGCGCCCTGCAGGGACACGGGTCCGCAAGAAGTCCATCCAGCCTGGCCCTGGAGGTGATCCCAGGTATCTGAGCCTCACGGTGTTTTCAAGTGCTGGCTGTGAAGCTTGAAAAGGGCCCGCCGCTGGGCCGGGCGTTTTGTGTTTGCCAAACAAAGCATGAAGGGAGAGTGAGCAAAGGGGGCGGGCCAGTGCTGCACAAAGGCGGGGGGGGGGGGGACTACTTGGGCTGGGGAAATACAGTTCAGTGGGCCTGAATTGATACGCTCAGCCCCCAAAGCCCCGGGCTGGGCGATCACAGGGCATGAAGGCCCTGCAAAGAGCACTCAACTGCATTGATCCAATCGCAAGTGAACATGCAAGAGAACGAGGGGAGGGGGCAAGGACCCGAGGGGGCCACTCCGGGGTCTGCAGGGGCCGCCCGCCCTAGATTAGGCACTTTCTTAGAAATGAAGGATTCTCCAGCCTGCGTGAAAGCCGTCCAGATGGAGCATGCCCTCGAACCCCAAAAAGGGTCAATGCAGGAATTTGTCCCCCATTTCTCTGGAGAGGGAGCCAACCGCGGGTCAAGAGGTGACAAAGATGTTCTCTCTTCCTCTAGTCACTAGAGTCTATTGGGAAAGAGCCCTGTCTTCTGCTCCCACCCTCATCCCCACAGTCAGTGGCTCTAGAGATGCGAAGATGACGGATTACCTTGCTCCTCCTATATCCAGCACCTCCATGGTGTCTACTGTTGTTTAGTCGTTGATTATAGGGTCAAATTGGATGGATTCTGTGTAGAACTAACTCATGTATGGTTTTGTTTCCTCATTACGGATCTTTCTTCTTCTTTCTTTCTTTCTTTCTTTCTTTTTTTTTTTTGTATTTTTGTATTGCGTTTCCATGTTTGTTGAACATAGTCACAGATTACTTACATAATCAGAAAAAAAATGTTGACTTCGTTCAAAATGGAAGTAAAGCAGATGGAAAGGCGCATCAGAGAGCAGGGTGGTGTAATAAACACAGCGTTTCACATGTTACCAGGAGCCAACTCTTTTCATTTGTCCCACTCACAGCCATTACAGTCACCCATATTTGCCACAAGACCTGGCACAGGGTACTGAATCAATAGATGGCTGGATTTTCTCTGGTATGGTGGCAGGCTGGTGCAAGCCAGCACCATTTAACAAACGAAGTAGCTGTGTTCAGAGAAGCTAGCTGTGTTGTGGAGTCGGCCAAATGCAAATCCAGGGCTCCTTCCCCCAACACCCCCAAAGAATTCTATTTCATTTGTTCATTTCTGGATGAGGAGGCCCCAGATTTCCTTTCTGAAGACAAGGCTTTGTTTGTTTTTGTCGTAATGACACACTCAGCATCATTAAGTGTCATTGAAAAGGAATCTTTTAGTTGCATTAGAAACATGGTTTGTGACCACTGAGAGGCCTTGGGAAATGAAGCTCTCCTAGCAGGAGGAGGCAAACTGCTAACAGCTTTCTGGGGACCAAGTTTCTGCATTCTCTTAGGGCAGACTTTAGCATTATTGCCAAAGAAAAGCCTAGGCCATATCTGAAGGCTGCTGTGATTTGCGTGTGTAAACTGTTCAGAAGGCAACAAAGCTGTTTTTACCCCAAGACTTTCCCATCCATAATGGGTTGCTATCCTTAACTTGTAAGTCAGAATGGATACTAAATACTTTAAACTCTGCCTTGATTTGACTTTTGACTGAGGGAATCAGGCCAAGTTACTGAACATGGGCATACATTTTGATGTTAAGTCACTATTGTTTAAACAATTTCTATGAAACACTTGAGACAGTTTTGCACCATAATTTATTGCAATTCTTTTAAGAGAAAATTTTTATATTGATGTCAGTTTTCTTGCTTGAAAGTATTCTTTGCCAGTATTATATTTTCAACTGAAACAGCCATCATAGTAATGAATATCAACCTTTTATTTTTAAATTTCGTTCTTACATGTGGGTTTGTGAAATACTTAAACCTCACATGCAACATTTCCCCCCAAAAGGCACCGTGCAAATCCATACTGATTTGGCCCATCTGTTTTGATGAAAAATTTCTTGGCTTGGTAGGAGAGAGGATGTGAATATTTCCTTGCAATATTTTCCTTCATTTAAAAACTCATGAATGAAATAAGACCTCAGGATTGCACGGGATAATTTACATACTAATTAGGTAGCATAGTAGACTTGAGAGAAAGAGCAGCTTTGGAAGCTTACAGGCTTCTCAGCAGTGTGATCCTGACTCTGCTATTGTCCTCCCTAGGCCTCCGTTCACTCATCAGTCAAACCCTGAGGGCTATTAAAAGGATAAAATGAGATATGTCTACAAAGAGCTTGCCACAGTAAATGCTCAAGAAATGCCCATTCCTTTTCCTGCACACAATGGCCTTCAACTTTGTCTTTTATATAAAGGTCAGTTTCCTTGCCTATAAAATGGGGATAATGACAGACACAATGGCAGCAGCATACTGTAGAATGTTGGTAAGGAGCACGATCTTTGGACAAAGACTGCCTGGGTTCAAATCTCAGCCATACTACTAACTCCTTATTGCCCTCTTGTGTAAAGAGGGGGGTTGTCAGGGCTGGTTACAGTATCAATTGCCTAAGGTAGTTGGTAATACTCAGTGAATGAATGTGCTCAGTAGAACTTTTTAACCTTTCTATACAAACCTGTTGAGATTCCCTAGTCCCTTCTCCAAATCATAGTTTTAAAAGCAAAATCATAATCCTTTGAGTTCAAAGGAGAAAACTAGTTGAAATGAAATTAATTTATTGATACATTTTAAAATGAGTTTATACTATAGATAGATGCTTCTTTAGTATTTTATTGAGTCAATAATATTTAGTAGTCCATTTTCTCCCTGCTGATATTTCAAAGTAGTAATGAACATAAATGGTATTTTAAGATAACTATTACTATATACAGTATAATGTAATGTGCAATATAACTGTTTTATATCTCATGATGATGGAGTCCTTGATGTTGCAAATATGTCTTGGTTTGTTACTTATGTTCAAAATGGAAGGAAAGGCTTGTTTTCTCTTAGAGATTACTGAAAATTAAGTTGTAGTTCTTCCCATCTAAGTCTATGAATATCACAAAAGAACTTAAACTGGGGCTGGAGAGATGGCTCAGCAGTTAAGAGCACTGACTGCTCTTCCACACAACCTGAGTTCAAATCCCTGGTGGCTCATAACCATCTGTAATGGAATTTGATTCCCTCTTTTAGTGTGCATGAAGACAGATCATATATATATATATATATATATATATATATATATATATATATATTTCAAAAATGAGGCAGATAAACTCTCATGCAATAGCCAAATTTATTTATTTTTTTAAGAGATGAACTTAAATCCTGACTGTCGCTGGGTGGTAGTGGTACACAACTTTAATCCCAGCAGTACTCAGGAGGCAGAGGCAAGAAGAACTCTGTGAGTCTGAGAACAGCCTGTCTACAGAGCAAGTTTTAGCATATTTAAGACTATATAGAGAAACCCTGTCTGGAAAAACCTGTCACAATAAATGCCCGTAACTGTTATGTCAGGGAGGTCATATGTGTTCTATAAAGTAATAAATGTGATAACCATGGCTCACATCAGGCACTCAACACACAGGAGCTGTTACAGTTGCTTGTACCCATGTCCAACTATTTATGTATGAAAGTAGCCATAGACAATATGCTAAAGGAGCCAGGGCTTAGCTTTAATAAAACTTTAAAAAACTAAGCAGCTCTGGACCAAGCTTGGCCTATGGGCCATAGTTTGTCAGGCCTTGCATTAAAACATTGTTTCTTAAGTAATGTCACATTCATCTTTTTGTTTGTTTGTTTGTTTTGAGACAAGGTCTCCCTATGAAGCTCTGGATGCCCTGGAACTCACTATGTAGACCAGAGTGGCCTTAAACTCATAGAAATCCACCTACCTCTAACTCCTAAGTGATGAAATTAAAGGCATGCACCACTAATCCTAGCCAGAGGACTACCATAGTCATCTTAAAACAGTTCAGCCTATCATAACTTCTGAAGTATTTGCCACACTTCTACAAATGACAGAAAATAAAATTAAACTGATTGTCCTAAAATTCTTGCTATGTTTCTAACTGTCCTCTTTATGAAGACACATAGAAATAGAAATAGAAATCCAATGATGATGATGATTCCCAAAGTGATCAGAACTAGCAATACTTTAACATGTAGTAAAAGCATGTGGCACGGAAACCATCAGTGAAAGTCACCTCTCACTGGGCAGTGGTGGCGCACGCCTTTAATCCCAGCACTTGGGAGGTAGAGGCAGGGTGGATTTCTGAGTTCAAGGCCAGCCTGGTCTACAGAGTGAGTTCCAGGACAGCCAAGGCTACACAGAGAAACCCTGTCTCGAAAAGAGAAACCCTGTCTCGAAAAACCAAAAAAAAAAAAAAAAAAAAAAAAAAGTATGTGCTTGATTACTGTTTGTGGATTGATTCTTCTCCATGGTACTGATGAGTCTCCAAGGAAGAAGAGAGGTAGGCCTGTATCAACTGGAAATCTTAATATTTCTACAGGACCAATAATTTTCTGTCATTTCTAGAAGTGGTAGAAAAAGGAAAACAGTGACAAGATGGCTTGGGGTTCATGAGGATGCAAATAGAAGGTCATTCCGATGGTTATTTTCTAGATAGAAACACCTTAGAGTGATAATTACTGAGCAAGGAGCTATGAGAAGTTAGTGAGTGTGGAAGAAAAGCTAACCAGCAACTTTTTGCTCCTTCTGAAAAAAATAGTTGAAGTTATGTATCTATGGCAAAGTAAGTTACAGAAAGAGAGATGACAGTTGAGAATTGATAATGTCAAGCATTCTAGCCAGCTGAGGAAGCTAGGTATCTGGAAATAATATCTTTTGATGTTCTCCCCCACCTCCATATCTTGTTTTCCTTTTTTGATTAGTACTTGTCTTCAACTGGACAATGGGAAAAATGGTTTTTTGTGCCAAAGTCACAGGAATGTGTGGCCAGACCTAAAATCAAATTAGATCCAAACAAAGCAGATCCTGTGTGTAGTAGTTAGCTTTGTCAACTTGACACAACCTAGAATCACCTGGAAAGGAGGTCTCATGAGGGATTGTCTAGATCAGGTTGACTTATCCCAGGCATGTCTATGAGGGGGTTGTTTGATTACCTTAATTGACGTGGGAAGATCCAGCCCACTGTGGGTGGCTAAATTCCTTAGGCCAATTCTGAATTGCATTTAAGAGGGAAGAAATCCAGCTAAGTATAAGCAAGCAAATATAAAGACATTTGTTTCTCTGTGCTCTTGACCGTTGATTTGATGTGACAAGTTGTTTGAAGTTCCTAATCTTGCTTTCCCTACAATGTTGGACCATGACCTGGAATTGTAAAATGAAATAACATAAACTTCGTTTTCCCATAAGTTTTCTATTGTCCAGATGTTTTGTCACAGCGACAGAAATGGAACTTGAATAGCCAGGATATAACTTTAGACAGATCACATTCATAGAGAAAAAAACTATCTCAAAATTCCAATCCAGATCCTAGCATTGGAATTTGTCTTTAAGAATAGTCATTATCACCAGGAGACATGTCTCCTTTGCTTGCTGGAGCAGTCTTACCATATCTGTCAGGACAGCAGGCCAGAGCTGGAGTCTTGGCAGGCTAATCTACAATTGTGGAGAAAAGAAACAACTTCTCTTTGTAAATCACATTATCTGGAGTCTGGAGATGTATCTGAGCCAGTAGAGTGCTTCCCTAGTATGCATGAATACATAGATCTTGTGTTTATCACCCAGCACCTCATAAACTGGATGTGGTATTGCATGCCTATAGTCATTGTGCAGGAAGATCAGAAGCTGAATGTTCTCCTCTGCTATACAGAAAGTTTGAGACCAGCCTAAGCTCCGTGAGACCGGGCCTTAAAAAAAACCAAACTTATGTGCAATCTTTAGTTTTATAGATGGCAGGTCCCATCTGCTTTGTTGGTTGAAACTGTGGGCCCATCTCTCTACCATATGGCTGGAACCACATAAGGAAATGAGCTAGGGAGTCCATCTCAGCCAAACATTCACCATTCAGCACTTTAGTCTTGAGCTATTTAATGTCCTGTGCTCATTTGTAGTCCTTCTGGATTTTGGTCCCATTTTTTCCACTGTCGCTTTCATCTTTGTCCACATGCCTTATTATCTCAGATTAAAAATATATATATTGTCCCTTCTTTTTACTGCTATCTAAATTTCTTTATCTTTGAAAATATAGCTTCATGACTCTTCCATAGTAAGGGTGGAGAGAGAGAGAGAGAGAGAGAGAGAGAGAGAGAGAGAGAGAGAGAGAGACAGAGACAGACAGAGAGACACACACAGAGAAAGTGAGACAGAGGAGAGGCAAATAGAATCCAAAGTCAATAAACCAGAGAAGAGGTAAAAAATATGGAACAGTTATTAAAACTGGGCTGAGCAGTTTGGGAGTAGAAGCACAGTGAGATGGGAGTAAGTATTAGCCTGCTGAGAAAGGAAGTGAGGATAAAAGGCTAGCTAGATGTCTGCAATAGGAACATTATTTGTGGCCAGTCTGACCTCTTCTCTAAATGGGACATAGTACAAAGATGTACTTAGGGCGCCCAATAGCAAACAACCACCATTTCACTCAGCATAGACTTACCTTGTAACTCTTTAGAAGTTTTATGAGTCTGTATAACATACATTGTTGTTTTGATCATTCTGCATATCTTAGATGGGTTACCAAGTACAAAGAATCTGCCAGCCATGAAATGCTCTGGACTAGAGCTCTCTCCCATATCACTTCTGCTCATGCTCCATTGGCCCAAAGTAATGACATGCTTTGCCATCAACACTTAACATGAACACTAATGGAACACAGTGCTCATGGCTGTTTCAGGGCCTTGGCATTAACTTAACCCCTCCATGCATGGTTTTATTTCAGCTAGAAACGTGCACCATAGACAATTAAATTTCCAACGCATCAACCCACCTACTGATAACATATAACATTACCTTATAGGACAAGAAACTGAGGTTTTTAAAAAAGATTTATTTATTTACTTATTATGTATACAATGTTCTGCCTGCATGTATGCCTGCACACCAGAAAAGGACATTAAGTCTCATTACAGATGGTTATGAGCCACTATGTGGTGGCTGGGAATTGAACTCAGAACCTCTGGAAGAATAGCCAGTGCTCCCAACCACTGAGCCATCTCATCTCTCCAGCCCCTGAAACTCTGAGTTTTAAGCAATCATTTCACAAATATATTTTAGCAGCTAGGCTATTAATCAGTAAGGTGGGAATGACATCAGAGCCCTTAAGCCTAAAATAATTATGGGGCAAAGTTATGTCACAAGAAAGGAGATGTGACAATATATGGTAACCATCTCTTCCCATGATCCTCAGTGAGTGGCATGACCATATACTCAGATATATAGGTTAGAAGCTAGACATCTTTTATGTCATCTCTGCCACTGATCTCTTCAGTACTCATAATACTCTAACTCAAATGGCCTTACTGAGGGGGTTGTCACTAGTACACACCTACACCAAGCCTGATGTTATCCCCAGGGCTTTTAATTTGCTGGTTTTTTTATCCTAGCATTCATTTCCAGTATACCACTTTAATTTAACTATTTCCTACCTTAAGAACATAGATAAGCCACTTTGTCCACATGACCAAGAGACCACAAGGCCACCACTATTGTCTCTTAATACAGAGCCAGTTGCAAAAATATAAGTTCTCTAAGAGCAAGGATCATTGTGTATTCCTTAGAACACAGTCAGAGCTCAATTAACACATGTTGTCTAGATGAATGGCTCTAGCAAGTCATAAATGAAGGTAGTATGGTGTAACTTTTGTTTCTCCCCTTTAAGAGTCTTAGATGGTGTTGTCTTTTATATTCTGCGTCTCTGCTGGGTGTGGTGGTGTGAGCCTCAGAGTGGTTTCATTGCTTCTTTCCATGTTTTTGCCTCTTTATCTGGGTAATGTTGGACCCAGGGCAGGTTCGGTGGTTTCTTTTTACTATGTCTATGACCATGCTCTGCATGTAGTGCATTGACAACTTTTTCTACTCTGTCTTGTATCAAATTTCCTTTTGACACAATCATTCTGGATGCCATGCACACAGCTCCAGACACAAAAACTTAAAAGTAGGTTGAGTTCAGGGACTGTTGCCTCTTCTTTTACCCCACCCCACCCCACTGACCAGATCGCAAACTATGTAAAGAGGGAGTTGTATGACTTTTTTACCTCATAGATCTGGGATGGAACCCAGAGATTCATATACAGTAGGCAAGCACTCTACCACTAAGCCACAGCCTGAATCCTGTTGTATCTAATTTCATTTACCACTCTATTCCTACCATCCAATAGCGAGCCTGACACAGTATCACTGAGTGGTCAGTGGATGTTTGTTGAAGAATGAGTCCAGAGATGTGGTGTCTAACTTCTGCCTTCTAAGATATAACAAGACAGAAGACAAATATTTATTTGAAGCATGGGTTATTGGCCATCAACCTTATTGTTCTGATAGATCAAACTCTACTAGATTTCACCAAGTAAGACAAGCTGAGTTCACTTTGGTGATTCATAATGGCCACACAAAATCTAACTGGGATCTTAGAAAACAAGAAGTCCAAGCCAGTCATGATGGCTCAGACCTGTAATCTTATCACTTGGGAGGCTAAAGCAGGAAGCTTTAAGTTTAAGGGCCGCCTGGGAAGCCTGGTATAGATAGTACATTCCAGGCTACCCTGTCTCCAACATCTTTCCCTAAAATACACACACACACACACACACACACACACACACACACACACACACACGTCCATAGACTTTTAACATACTAAAAGAGGCACAGTTCTTCCTACAATGATGATGGCAATAGTAATAGCATTAGCTGCCACTTACAGTGTGCTTTTTAAATACCAAGCACCTTGCTAAGAAGAGCTGTATATGCAATAACCTATTTAATCTCAGCAGGATCCCTTTTCTCCCTAGGGCCTCAGTTTCTCCCGCAAGTAAATGGAACCTGATCTAGCAGAAGGTCAGGGAGCTGAGGAAGCAGCAGTCCAGAGCTGCAGCTGGAAGGCTCTCTGAACCCCAGGAAATGCTGACTAACTCCTTTGTCTGGCTTCCAGTACTGAAGGTAGGGCATTAAAAATACATCTGCAATCTATTCAGCGCTGCCAAAAGCAAATATGTCCATTTTCCACTTACCACAGTGGAGTTGCTTGAAATATAATTCCTGTGAGAAATTACACTGACAGGAAAATATTAATGGAATAAAATCAGAAACCACCAGTCGGGCTGCTTTTGCCTCCCTGGGAAAGTGGATGATACCTTGACTGATAGGCCTGAAGGGCAGGTGCTGGGTAGATGGTCACCCAGGCTTCCCTCCTACCTCAGGCTCTTTCCAGAGAAGAAACTTCCCACTTGATTTTGCCTGTGTTTGCCCACTCGAGCTTCAGAGGCGTTTACTGTATTGTGAGAGCTGTTGTGTGAAACACAAATGGAGCCCTCTTGTCTCCCACTTAGCGCATCTGATGATTTAGTTTTTGAGACACCATGCATGCTTCACTACTTCTCATTTGATGAACGTTCCCTTTGATTTGCCTCCCTGCCAGAGCTTTTACCTGATCCATACAGGAACCAAGACAAGGTATACAATTTGGCTGCTAGGAAATTGGGATTTAATAAGTTCCCTTCACAATCCAACGTGTCTACAAATGAATGGCTTGTGGAATTAGGCTCCCCAGCTTCATTTGGAACTGGGTGCAGCTGACCTGAATAATGAAACCGAGGGGTGGGGGGGAGGTCCAAAGTTATAAATCCTCTCCGAACATTGCTTCATTAGAATCGCCTTACAAAATAAGAAATGTGACTCATCTCATCAGCTCGATTTTATGGCATCTGATTAGACCACTATTTTCTCAGCAGGTCCCTTTTCTTTAAACTGTTGACTATGGATGGCCTGCTGAATACAATGAACTTTGGACCACTAAATTGCAGCATTATGGTTATTTAGTGTAATTTATGAAAAACGAGAGAAGCCATGATCACTTACTTCTTGTTGCTAATGATATCTCCATTTATCTGAACAGGTATGGGTTTGGAATATCCTTCCCGCTCCCAATACTCATCCTGGAAGACTGCCCAAGTATAGACTCCCTAAACAATGTTTTGAGGCACAAATTCTACAAACTGAGAATCAGTGACACCTGCACACATCGTTATGGAGATTCACCATGAGCAGGCTTTCAGGAACACTATGCATTTACCTATGCTTACCTAATAAGTCCCTCCATTTGGCTTGGATTTATAATTCAATGGATTTGGTGAGCACCTAAGTGTACATCCAGTGTAACATGCTCCATGAATGCATCATTGTCTCACTAAGTACGTAGTGGGATGTGTTGAAATGATGTTGCATTTATTTTAAGCACCGTAGTGAATAAAGCAGTATAACAAACCCCTCGTTCAGGATTAATGGGGAATCCAGCCAGAACTACATTACAAAAGTAAAAGACACCCTAAAAACAATTGATTTCTGGATCCAAAAGCTTTTAGAATATTGAGGCTGCAGAATGTAGAGGCTGCAGACCTCTTGTGGCTAAATGGGGTTCTCTCAAGCATCCAGCAGCTAGGAGGGAACATAGTGAAGTGATACGGACAAGTGATTTGAAATGAGTCCAAGGTAAGGATGCATACTCATTGTATTAGCTGATGGCCTTCTGACCATGGGTAAGTCTCTGGTTCTTTGGGGGCCTTGATCACCTTATTTGGAGAATAGGGTTTCATTGAGCCATATTAAAGATTAAAGTATAAACCTCATGTAAACTGCCTAGCATAGTAACTCACTCACAAAGAACATTCAACAACTGTTAGTGTACAGATTTTTATTTTCTGAGACAGGAGCTGAGGTAACCCAGGCTGGTCTCCAACCTGCTCTATAGATGACCCCTAATCTTTATTCTTCCACTTCCCAAGTTCTGACGTAACATGACATACCACTGTAGGTGGATGCTTAAGGCATTTTCCTTCTCAGAAGCAAAGCTTAGTTTGTTTTTTTTTCTCCTTTGTAAGAAAGTAGTAACAAAGATTTTGTGTTTATTTTCTCTTTTTGATACTTTATTTACCTTTCAAATGTTTCTCCCTTTCCAGATCTCCCCTTTGGAACCTCACCATTACCTCCCCCCTCCCCCTGCCTCTATGGGGGTATTCCCCCACCCACTCACCCACCCACTCTCATCTTCCCTCCTTGGCATTCTCCTATACTGGGGCATCTAACACACTCAGGCCCAAGGGCTTCTCCTCCCCCTGATGGCCAACAAGACTCTCCTCTGCCAGCACCATGGGTCCCTCCATGTATATTCTTTGGTTGGTAATCTAGTCTACTTAAGAATAGGGATGTCAGGCAAATGGACACTGTTGCTCCCTCCATAGCCAACTCCCTCAGCTCCTTCAGTCCCTTCTCCAACTCCTCCATCTGGGACCTCACACTCAGCCCTACAGTTGCTGTGAAGTGACTTTTGCGTATTCCGAACTTTTGGGCTAATAACCACTGACCAGTGAGTACATACTGTGTTCATTCTTTTGTGACTGAGTTACCTCGCTTAGGATGATATTTTCAAGTTCCATCCATTTGTCTGTGAATTTCATGAAGTCATTGTTTTTAATAGCTGAGTAGTATTCCATTGTGTAAATGTACCACATTCTCTGTATCTATTCCTCTGTTGAGGGACATCTGGGTTGTTTCCAGTTTCTGCTTATTATAAAGATGGCTGCTATGAACATAGTGGAGCGTGTGTCTTTATTACATGTTGGAGCATCTTCTGGGTATATGCCCAGGAGTGGAATAGCTGGGTCCTCAGGTAGTATTATGTTCATTTTTCTGAGGGCCTGCCAAACTGATTTCCAGAGAGGCTGTATCAACTTGCAATCCCACCAGCAATGGAGGAGTGTTCCTCTTTCTCCACATCCTCGCCAACATCTGGTGTCACCTGAGTTTTTGATCTTAGCCATTCTGACTGGTGTGAGGTGGAATCTCAGGGTTGTTTGATTTGCATTTCCCTGATGACTAAGTATTTTGAACATTTCTTTAGGTGCTTCTCAGCCCTAGGAGCTTCCTCAGTTGAGAATTCACTGTTTAGCTCTCTTCCCCATTTTTTGATAGGGTTATTTGGATCTCTGGAGTCTAACTTCATGAGTTCTTTGTACATATTGGATATTAGCCCTCTATCGGATGTAGGATTGGTAAAGATCTTTTCCCATCTGTTGGTTGCCATTTTGTCCTATTTATAGTGTCCTTTGCCTTACAGAAGCTTTGTAATTTCATGAGGTCCCATTTGTTGAGTCTTGATCTTAAGCATAAGTCATTGGTGTCCTGCTCAGGAAATTTTCCCTTGGGCCCATATGTTCAAGAATTTTCCCCACTTTCTCTTCTATTAGATTTAGTGTATCTGGTTTTATGTGGAGGTCCTTGATTCACTTGGACTTGAGGTTTGTACAGGGAGATAGGAATGGATCAATTCGCATTCTTCTACATGTAGACCAACAGTTGAACCAGCACCATTTGTTGAAGATGCTGTCTTTTTTCCACTGGATGGTTTTAACTCCTTTGTCAAAGATAAAGTGACCATAAGTGTGTGGGTTCATTTCTTGGTCTTCGATTCTATTCCATTGATCTACCTGCCTGTCACTGTACCAATACCATGCAGTTTTTATCACTATTGCTCTGTAGTACAGCTTGAGGTCAGGGAGGCTGATTCCCCCAGAAGTCATTTTATTGTTGAGAATAGTTTTTGCTATCCTGGGGTTTTTGTTATTCCATATGATTTTGAGAATTGCTCTTTCTAAGTCTAAGAAGAATTGAGTCGGAATTTTGATGGGGATTGCATTGGATCTGTAGATTGCTTTTGGCAGGATGGCCATTTTGACTATATTAATCCTGTCAATCCATGAGCATGGGAGATCATTCCATCTTATGAGGTCTTCTTTGATTTCTTTCTTCAGAGACTTGAAGTTCTTGTCATACAGATCTTTCACTTGTTTGGTTAGAGTCACACCAAGATACTTTATATTGTTTGTGACAACTGTGAAGGGCGTCATTTCCCTAATTTCTTTTTCAGCCTGTTTATCCTTTGAGTATAGGAAGGCTACTGATGTGTTTGACTTAATTTTGTATTTGGCCACTTTGCTAAAGTTGTTTATCAGCTGTAGCAGATCTCTGGTGGAGTTTTCCAGGTCACTTAAGTAAGTATACAATCATATCATCTGCAAATAGTGACATTTTGATTTCTTCCTTTCCAATTTGTATCCCTTTGACCTCCTTTTGTTGTCTGATTGCTCTAGCTAGAACTTCAAGTACTATATTGAATAGGTAGGGAGAGAGAGGGCAGCCTTGTCTAGTCCCTGATTTTAGTTGGATTGCTTCGAGTTTCTCTCCATTTATTTTGATGTTGGCCACTGGTTTGCTGTATATTGCTTTTACTAAGTTTAGGTATGCTCCTTGAATTCCTGATCTTTCCAGGACTTTTATCATGAAGGGATGTTGAATTTCGTCAAATGCTTGTTCAGCATCTAATGAGATGACCATGTGGTTTTTTTCTTTGAGTTTGTTTATGTAGTGGATTACATTGATGGATTTCTGGGTATTGAACCATCCCTGCATCCCTGAGAAGCCTACTTGATCATGGTAAATGATCGTTTTGATGTGTTCTTGGATTTGGTTTGCGAGAATTTTATTGAGTATTTTTGCAACGATATTCTTAAGGGAAATTGGTCTGAGCCGGGCCGTGGTGGTGCACACCTTTAATTCCAGCACTTGGGAGGCAGAGGCAGGTGGATTTCTGCATTCGAGGCCAGCCTGGTCTACAGAGTGAGTTCCAGGACAGCCAGTGCAACACTGAGAAACCATGTCTCGAAGAAAAAAAAGAAAGAAATTGTTCTGAGGTTTTCTTTTATTGTTGGTTTTATTGGTATTCTTTTATTGTAACTGTGGCTTCATAGAATGAATTGGGTAGTGTTCCTTCGGTTTCTATTTTGTGGAATAGATTGAAGAGTATTGGTATTAGGTCTTCTTTGAAGGTCTGATAGAATTCTGCACTGAACCCATCTGGTCCTCAGCTTCTTTTGGCTGGGAGACTTTTAATGACTGCTTCTATTTCTTTAGGGGTTATGGGACTGTTTAGATGGTTTATCTGATCCCAACTTAACCTTGGTATTTGGTATCTGTCTAGAAACTTGTTCATTTCTTCCAGATTTTCCAATTTTGTTGCGTATAGGCTTTTGTAGTAGGATCTGATGATTTTTTGAAGTTCCTCAGAATCTGTTGTTATATCTCCGTTTTCATTTCTAAGTTTGTTAATTTGGATACTGTCTCTGTGCCCTCTGGTTAGTCTGCTAAGGGTTTATCTACCTTGTTGACTTTCTCAAAGAACCAGCTCCTGGTTTTGTTGATTCTTTGTATAGTTCTTTTAGTTTCTACTTGGTTGATTTCAGCCCTGAGTTTGATTATTTCCTGCCTTCTACTCTTCTTGGGTGTATTAGCTTCTTTTTGTTCTAAAGCTTTCAGGTGTGCTGTTAAGCTGTTAGTATATGCTCTCTCCGGTTCCTTTTTGGAGGCACTCAGAGCTCTGAGTTTTCCTCTTAACACTGCTTTCATTGTGTCTGATAGGATTTGGTATGTTGTACTTTTATTTTCATTAAATTCTAAGTCTTTAATTTCTTTCTTTATTTCTTCCTTGACCAAGTTATCGTTGAGTAGATCATTGTTCAGCTTCCATGTGTATGTGGGCTTTCTGTTGTTGTGGCCATTGAAGATCAGCCTTATTCTGTAGTGATCTGATAGGAGGCATGGGACTATTTCAATCTTCTTATATCTGTTGAAGTTTGTTTTGTGACCAATTATATGATCAATTTTGGAGAAGATACCATGAGGTGCTGAGAAGAAGGTATATTCTTTTGATTTAGGATGAATGTTCTATAGATATCTGTTAAATCCATTTGGTTCATAACATCTGTTAGTTTCACTGTGTCTCTGTTTAGTTTGTGTTTCTTTTTAGTTTGTGTTTGTGTTGTCCATTGATGATAGTGTGGTATTGAATTCTCCCACTATTATTGTGTGAGGTGCAATGTGTGCTTTGAACTTTAGTAAAGTTTCTTTTATGAATGTGGGTGCCCTTGCATTCTGGGCACAAATGTTCAGAATTGAGAGTTCTTCTTGGTAGATTTTTCCTTTGGTGAATATGAAGTGTCCTTCCTTATCTTTTCTGATGACTTTTGGTTGAAAGTCGATTTTATCTGATATTAGAATGGCTACTCCAGCCTGTTTCTTGGGGCCATTTGCCTGGAAGATTGTTTTCCAGCCCTTTACTCTGAGGTAGTGTTTGCCTTTAACATTGAGGTGTGTTTCCTGGGTGCAGCAAAATGCTGGGTCCTGTTTATGAATCCAGTCTGTCAGTCTATGTCTTTTTATTGGGGAATTGATTCTGTTAATGTTAAGAGATATTAAGGAATAGTGATTGTTGCTTCCTGTTATTTTTGATGTTATTTTTATGTTGGTGTGGCCATCTTCTTTTGAGTTTGTTGAAAGATTACTTTCTTGCTTTTTCTAGGGTGTAGTTTCCCTCCTTGAGTTGTCATTTTCCATCTGTTATTCTTTGTAGCGCTGGGTTTGTGGAAACATACTGTGCAAATTTGGTTTTGTCATACAATATTTTGGTTTCACTGTCTATGATAATTGAGAGTTTTGCTAGATACAGCAGCCTGGGCTGACATTTGTGTTCTCTTTAGGTCTGTATGAGATCTTCCTAGGATCTTCTAGCTTTCATAGTCTCTGGTGAGACTATGATAGATCTGCCTTTATATGTTACCTGACTTTTTTCCCTTGCTGCTTTTAATATTTTTTCCTTATTTTGTGTATTTGTTGTTTTGACTATAATGTGATGGGAGGAATTTCTTTCCTGGTCCAATCTGTTTGGAGTTCTGTAGGCTTCTTGTATATTTATGTTCGTATCTTTCTTTAGGCTAGGGAAGTTTTCTTCTATAATTTTGTTGAAGATATTTACTGGTCCTTTAAGTTGGGAATCTTCACTCTCTTCTATACCTATTATCCTCAGGTTCCGTCTTCTCATTGTATCCTGGATATCCTGGATGTTTTGGGTTAGGAGCTTTTTGCATTTTGTGTTTTCTTTGACTGTTGTGTCTATATTTTCTATGGTATCTTTAGCACCTGAGATTCTCTTTTCTTTTTTCTTTTTCAAATTATTTATTTTAATGAGTACAGTGTAGCTGTCTTCAGACACCAGATCCCATTACAGATGGTTGTAAGCCACCATGTGGTTGCTGGGAATTTAACTCAGGACCTCTGGAAGAGCAGTCAGTGCTCTTAACTTCTGAGCCATCTCTCCAGCCCCTGAAATTCTCTTTTCTATGTCTTGTATTCTGTTGGTGATGCTTGCATCTATTACTCCTGATCTCTTTCCTAGGTTTTCTAACTCCAAGGTTGTGTCCCTTTGTGATTTCTTTATTGTTTCTATTTCTATTTTTAGTTCCTGGATGGTTTTGTTCATTTCCTTAGTCTCTTTGATTGTGTTTTCCTGAAATTCTTTAAGGGATTTTTGTTTCCTCTTTAAGGGCTTCTAGGGTTTACCTGTGTTCTCTTGTATTTTTTTAAGGGAGTTATTTTCTTCTATCATCATCATGAGATGTGATTTTAAATCTGTGTCTTGCTTTTCTGGTATGTTGGGGTATCCAGGGCTTGCTGTGGTGGAAGAGCTGGGTTCTGATGATGCCAAGTAGCCTTGGTTTCTGTTCCTTATGTTCTTGCCCTTGCCTTTTGCCATCTGGTTATGACTGACTGTGGCTTGTCTTTCCTGCAAGCCTAGGTGTCAGTACTCCTTGAAGACCAGTTCTCTATGAGAGGAATTTGGGTTTGGAGAGCTGTGGTACAGGGTCAGCTCTGGGGTGCAGACAGAAACAAGAAGGATCTAGTCCCCAGCTGTCCCTTGTTTCCTGTGTCTTGATGGCTCTGCAAGGGTCCCTCTTGATCTAGTGAATTTGAACAGAAGTAGTGTTCTTGCCTGTGCTTAAAGGTGTGTCCGCACTCCTAGGATACCAGCTCACTCTGGGCACTATTTGAGTATGGAGCCCCGTGTCACAGGATCTGCTCCTCGGCCACTGAAAGAAACCAGAAGACCACTCCTCAGTCCCTGTGTCCTGGGTATTCCGGGTGGGTCCCTCTGAGCAGGCAGGCTTGCCCACACTCCTGGGAGGCTAGCTTTCTCCCAGCACTCTTTGGCTATGGAGCCTTGTTGGCTCAGGCAGAGGTCTCCCACCACAGATGGAAACCAGAAGGCTCCTTCCTCCCTGCTCGCAAAGCTCAGGTTTAGGATCAACCTGTGGATCTTGATCCCCTTGTCATGTTCATACTAGCAAAATTACAGTTATGAAGTAGGAACAAAAATAATGTTATGGTTGGGGGTCACCATAATCTGAGGAACTATTTTAAAAGGTCTGTGCATCAGGAAGGTTGAGAATCACTGGTCTAGAGTCTCTGGTCATCACAAGAGTTTCACTCAACCTTCATTTTAGAAACTGATAGAAGATTTCGAACTTGTACCCAGAATGTCCATCTGTGGGTGACAATATCTGCCATAAACTTAAAGCTCTGTGAGATTATTTTCCCTAGTAAGTTGACAGTGTCTTTAGCAAGATCTTTGTAGATGATACCATCATATTGTAATGTCCAAAGACTGAGCATGCCTGATGGATGATGGAAGACAGGACTGGTATCTAACAACTTCTGACATCCCTGAGTTTAGCTTCTTCTCTGAACAGAGGTAGGATCAAAGCATTTTTAGTAACTACACTGGGACATCAGCACATTTTGTTTTTGTTTTGTTGTCCACTGACAAACAGTGGGTCTGCACAAATAATTAATATTCCTCTTCACAATTGGCCCATTGGATGAGATAGCTTAGTGAGTGAAAAGCAATGGTGAGGACCTGAATTGAAATCCTCACAACCTGTATAAATCTAGGTGTGGTAGTTTGGATAAGAATGGTTCCTTTAGGCTCATATTAATTCCCTGTTGGTGGACTGTTTAGGATTAGATGGTGTGGCCTTGTTGGAGAATGTATGTCATT
Source organism: Rhynchomys soricoides (assembly GCA_019843965.1). Classification (NCBI taxonomy): domain Eukaryota; kingdom Metazoa; phylum Chordata; class Mammalia; order Rodentia; family Muridae; genus Rhynchomys; species Rhynchomys soricoides. The sequence goes on from JADRCH010007414.1 coordinate 1,834,954, forward strand.
GGGGTTGTGCTTTGAGGTTTAAAAGGCCCATGCTAGGACAAGTCTGACTTTCTATGACAGCAACTTATGGGTCAGATGTGAGTTCTCAGCTACTACTCCATCACCAGTCCTTCCTGCTTGCCTGCCTGCTGACATGCTTCCCTACCTAATGAGCATGGACTAATCCCCAAGTAAATGCTTCCTTCCTTCCTTCCTTCCTTCCTTATTTTTTTAAAGGTCTTTTTGAATTTTTTATGATTTATGTGTTTTTATTTAATGGACATTTTGTGTGTGTGTGTGTGTGTGTGTGTGTGTGTGTGTATTTTATGTGTACTGTGCATGTATGTTTGTGTGAAGGTGCTCTGTCCCATGGAGCTGGAGTTACAGATAGCTGTGAACTGCTATGTGGGTTCTGAGAATTGAACCTGGCTCTTCTGGAAGAGCACCCAGTGCTCTTAGCATCTGAGCCATCTCTCCTCCAGTGCTAGAACTACATTGTGAGACCTTGTCTCAAACAACAACAACAACAACAACAACAACAAATCCCTCAAGCAAAGGTATCAAGTGAATGTCATCAGAGCCTCACACCCCTACCCCTACCTGTGTGGGAAGCCGCCTGAGTCGCACCCACATTCGCCATTACAAGATGGCGCCTACATCCGGCCGAGGACAAGTTGTAAACAGGCTAGTGCGCATGTACCTGGTAAT